>VOPJ01002402.1:0-19047 GCA_014673585.1 Semibalanus balanoides
TAATAGGACAGTAATACTTTTTAAACCATGTCTGATCCTAGGTCTGATCCAATATGATAATGTTGACCGCAAAGTGTCCAATAATTTCAAATCAGCAGCAACACACAGGTACCTCATTGCCTGATATGTATTTATCGTTAATATTATAAAAATTCAACATGCCTTAGAGATTAATGGTTGCAAATTTTGTGAAAATAATTATCTGCCTTATCTGAATGGGCCCCAATGGGCATGGGTATCAATGTTATTAATTTGAATGGGTCTGGTCTGGGTCTGGGCTTGGTGTTCATGGGCTTCGGGTGGGCGGGGCTTGGGGTTTGGGCGCCCATGATAGTCTCTACCCGTGACCGGTCGGTTGCGACTTGTGAGTGGTGGGCGGAGTCGATGGTGGAGCTACAGAGCGACCAGGCGTTAGCCTCTATCCGAGCTCGCATTATCTTCAACATTACGAGTGAAAAGAAAGTGTGCTTAGTTTTCTTTTGACATTAGCCAGCCTCTAGAAGGAAAATTAGCGCAGCTCTATTGGGAGAAATTCGCTCATGCGAGTTAATGAACTAACAAATGATCGACAAAAGTTAGGGTCCCAATTGGTCTGCCGTTCAGCAGCAGGTTATTGCGAGCGAGCGTGAAGCGCTCGCTCGTCCTTTCGTGGTATTAATCACCAGTAAGACGCCTTAAACGGCGAAGGACGAGCGAGTCCGAATAAATTCTGCGTCAATTTATCACCGTCCAACGGAGGTTCGTCTTGTGCAAAGCATGCATTGAATTTATTTTTCGCTAGTGGTGTTGTTTTGCCGTCGCAAATAGATCCGAACTAAATCGAACGTTGAACTAAATAGGTTTTGAAGCGTTATTTTTAAATTTCAATTATAAGCTTCAGTTGTAGGCAAAAAATTCATTGGGGGGTTAAGGATGGATTGATTGCGCTTTACAGCTGCAATCATTTTTATCGTTCTAGCACCCTTTGGTTTTTGAAGCTACGGCGGTGTAATGAAGAAAGATTTATAGAATCGTCAATACAAATATTTACAGGAGATTTTTTTAACAGCGAAATACTGCCATTAAAAGCGGCCTCGATTTTTGCAGGCAATTTTTAGAGACCGGTAACCATTGGTCGACAGATTGGTGTTTGTTTTAATCGTTCAGTTCCCAGGTGCTGATCACTTGATTTAAATGTGAAAGATGTCATAAAAACTATGAATTGCGTTGATAGCCAGTAAACTTTGACACGTACCACGCGCCGCTGATCGACACATAGGCATTCGCCGGAGGCGGATCGTTTTCTCTGACGCATCTGGGTTTTGACCCGGTTCTTTGCGACTTGTTGGTTGCCGAGATTATAGGTCGGTATGCAACGATGTTTTGCAGGGTAATTTTTCGTGGACGGAACAGGGGTGGCACGTGCGCACGTGTAGTGTTTTGGGGGAACCCCCAGAAGGTCTTTAACCTGGTGCAACCATCCAGCTGGTGTTGTTCTCCAGGCCTCACACAAATTTAGGTTTATAGGTCCCAAGCGTTTCTCAGCTACAGCAGTGATAATACTTTCTGACACCCTGACGCGGCACGTGTCACGCGCCGTGCTGACCCATCACATGAGAAAAAAACATGTCAATAATCATAATTCATTGCATGGGGCTATCATATGGCGAAGACCGCTTGTCAATCGGATGCGGGGTTCAAAAGAGATAAAAGCTTCTGACCAGCGTCGCGTCTGGGGCCGCCGGGCGGGCCGCTTATATGTGAGAAAAATCCGGTATTCAATGAGGACTCGCTCCGCGCTTCGCGCTCGCTCGTAATTACTGGACGATGCTGGTATGTAGATGTTTGTGATCGAGGCGCTTTTTGAAATTACTGCACGAGTGAAGCGAGTGTGAAACGAGTGAAGTTTGGAAAAACGCCGAGATCACAAATATATACATAAGCAGCAGAGCTTAGCAAGTCTTTCATCATATGCCTCAGCAAGGCCCTATAACCTGTCTCAGTATGTTTTTAGCATTAGCGCGAGCATGTGGTAAAAGGTTTTCATCTCTCAGAAAATCAATGTTTAAGTCAAATTGGTCAAAGCTTTCGGCCCGCCGGGCATTTACATTTTACCCAAACTATTTACACAGTTTTCAAACGAAGTAGACATATGATTAAAATAAATACCACACTAGGCCGACTACTAATTTATTTTAGGACCTCGGTCGTTGTAGGATTTTCCACCCGTCGGACCTTCGGTATCGGCGTAAATGTCTCACAACGACCTCGGTTCTAAAGAAATTATTTTATCGGCCCCGTGTGGTATTTACTATTACCATATGCCGGGGATATCAAAATACATTGGCCGGAGAGGTGTGGTACTACTTGGTACAACGAAAAAACCCTGGGTCAAATTTGTTGTACCAGAGCGCGTGAAAACAGAGTGTGTGTGATAAAATTCTGACTGGAATTCTGAAAGCTTTGTCGGCTTTGCTTCCAAGACTTCTTCAATTTTATCAAAATCAAAGTCTACCTAAAAAAATGAATTTACTACTCTGGTATAAGGGACCTAGTCATGATTAAAACATGATTTAAAAATCTATTAAAAAAACATTAAATGACATACGCGGCATATGGTAAAAATCATACCCCACTCGGCCGGCATAAATTGTCAAGACCTCTGTGCTTTCTTGATTTTTGACCTCGGCCTTCGGTCTCGTTCAAAAATCAATAAAGCACCTCGGTCTTGACAATTGATTTACACCGGCCTCATGCGGTATTATATATTACCATATGTCGCCTGTGCGATATGCTAGTGCATAATGCGGAAAATACCACACTTCAAGCGCTAATGCTTTTTGCATTGCTCGGCATATGGTAAATGGGAGAAATCTTATTATGAGCGGCCCAACGCGACCCGACTCAACGCGACCCGTGGCGACGCTTTTGAGAAGCTCATTTCTTTGCAACAGCACGTCCGATTGACAAGCAGTCTTCTTTGCTGAGCAGACCCATTCAACCTACCCTGTTTGATTGCAGTGCCGACTCATCTGGGTTACTACCACTGCACGTGGCGCGTGCCGCGTGAGGGGTGTTGAAAGATATCTTGTCGCAAAAAAAAACTCCGCAACCGCTGGGCTGATTGTGTTCAAATTTGGTGTGTGATTAGGGACCCCTCAGTCGCCACCTCTCCACCAGTCAGGGGTGGGGTGCCTCTGCACGTGCGCACGTGCACACCCCTATTTTATATTTCAGGAACGGCTGAACCGATTGTTCTCCAATTTGGTGCGTGGTTAGGGACCCCTCAGCCACCGCTTTTCCACAAGTCAGGGGTGCGGTGCCTCTGTACGTGCGCAATTGCACACCCCTATTCTATATCTAAGAAATGGCTGAACCGATTGTGTTCTAATTTTATGAGTGATTAGGGACCTTTCAGCCGCAGCCTTTCCAAAGGTCAGGGGTGCGCACGTGCACACCCCTATTAAATATCTCAGGAACGGCTGAACCGATTGTGTTTGGATTTGGTGTGTAGTTAGTGACCTCTAAGCCGCTGCCTTTCCACAGGTTATGGGTGGTATGGCTCTGCACGTGCGCACGTGCACAGTGCACACCCCTATTACATATATTAGGAACGGCTGAGCCGATTGTGTACATACAAGTTTGTTGTATAGTAAGGGATCTCTCAGCCACCCCATTCCCACATGTCAGGGATAGGTGCTTCTGCAAGTGGATGCCTCTGCCTCCCACTGCCTCTGCAAGTGCGCACCCTTTTTGTATCTCAGAAGCTACTTGCCCGATTGAGTTGAAATTCAACATACATTGTTTTTCGCGCTCGCTCGTTCATCGCCAACTACGGCGCAGCTAGCTGGTGACACGTGTCGGGATCTGCCTCCCATACCACATTGTGTCGTCTAAGACCCGCCCTTCTCCCCACTTCCGGCAGAGGGCCACCGATGACTTCCGTTCCGTGTCGCTGTTCGCGCCAAGGACAACCATCCAGCCCTGCCCGGCTGGAGAGGCTGCTTGCGCTGCCTGAGGTGCGCTCTGCAGTCTGGAGCTGCCGGTTCCGTGCGGACGGCTGGCCGGACCACCTGGTGCCCGTGCTGCGGACCGTCGCTGAAGAGCTCGGCTTCAGCTGCGAACTGGCTGCGAAGCATGTGTCGTACGCCCGGCCAGCCGGACTGCCCGAGATCAAACCACCGTCCAGGTGAGACATTTGAAGTGTGATTTGGCCGCGTTGCCAGACACTGCACGCCGAGGCTGATTGCTGAGCTCCGGTGTTCTCTTGGGAAGGTTGTTTTTGTATTTGAAAGGGGGATAACATCTTAGGAGCAGAGCGCCTATTGGAGTCAGGGTGTCCGTCCAGCCTCCGGGGAATGTTGGTAACAAACAGCGGTAACTAAGCAATATATATAGCTGGTTTTGATTCCTAATCATTTGTGAGTGGAGTGAGGAGGATCTAATAGGATAAGCTTTAGATGTTTGATGGTTGATGGTGCACCTTAATCCCAGCTCTCTATATGGTCCTCACCTTCTTACTGACGGAGTGTCTCCACAGACCGGGAGTTTGCATCCGTCCGCTTCTTCCAGAGCACGCCGAAACCGTCAAGCACTACTGGCCGCACGCCTCCCGAGGAGGATCGGAAGCCGACTCGATGATTCGGTGACGGTGTGAGAGGCAGGCCTGTCGGCCGGAGCGTTCGTCACCGAGCCTGCGTCATCGCCGCTCGGTGACCTCGGTGACCAGGAGGAGCCTCTCCCCGCCGACGGGCTCGCCTCGTGGATGGTGCTGTGCCATGATGGTGGACTGGGGTTCCTGCACACGTTGTCAAGTCAGCGGCGGCGCGGGTTGGCCGGTCTGGTGCTGGCAGAGCTGACTCGGATCTCCGAGGCGGCGGGCTACCCTCCAGTGCTGCATACCACCAACCCGTCCGTGCGACGCTCGGCTCAACAACTAGGCTATGAGGCTATTTGCTACCCGATCACTTGGTTGCTCGTAACGCCGCCAGCAGATAAGTTACATCAAAGTGTCTCAAGGGATATGGCGCTAATGAAATCGTCACAAGCACGTGTTTAGCACAGCGTTGATTTCATTATTGGGTCTCCGTGCCGAGTCTAATGAGTTTTGGTTCTGCTTTGTCATCCTGCCGGTGCAGACTGAGCAGAAAAATCCTGAACTACATTATATTGCAACACGCAGTTTTGAGGGAGTGTTCGTCTTCTAAATGCCACATGTATCTACGAGAAAGGTCCGTTTTCGTCACAAATACTGTCCGTGGCTGACACTCAACGAAGACCTGATGGAGCTGCAGCATCGACGCAACGCGGCCCGGAGGGAACGCGACGCGCAGCCTACGGACGCCACCGAACAGACCTACGTGCAGCTGAGAGCCGAGCTTAGGTCCCGATTAGCGAGAGCCAGAGCTGAGTTCTTTTCATCCCCATCGTCATCAAAAGATATGTGGAAAATATTCGCAGGCATGCCCTCGGATCAGCAAAATGCAAACAACCTGACGTGAACTTGGACGAAACCACAGCCGACGCGTTCAACTCCTATTTTTCCGGAGTAGGCAGTCGTATAGCGGAGAGCCTGGCAGCCAGCCCGAGTGAGCCACAGCCGCACCGGCCGCCAACCGTCACTAGCGCCACCCTTCCGTGTGCGGCCGGCTCACTCGGCCGCATGTCGGGCTCTCGGGCAGTGGGACGGGACGGCGTGTCTCTGATGTTGATTAGGAAATGTTTCGCTGTGGTGGGGCCTCATGTACTAAACATAATCAACAAATAAATCGTGGACGGAAAGGTTCCCGCAGAATGGAAACATGCAACCATTATGTTCATTCACAAGTCAGGAGACAAGTCACAACCGTGTAACTTTCGGCCAGTCAGTTTGCTAAGCGTTGTAGGTAAACTTGCCGAAAAAGTTGTTAGTCTCCAGCTCGTGTCTTTTTTGTCTGAACATCGAATTTTGTCTAAGTCGCAATATGCGTATCGCCCAGGACTTTCAACGGAGTCGATGTGGTCAGCAGCATCGCTGGTAATCGTGATGAGGGTCGTGTGACATGTGTGACCTCCTGTGACCTCACAAAAGCGTTCGATTGCGTAGACCGTGTTGCGTTGCTTACAAAACTTCATTGGTATGGTATTTCTAAGGATTGGTTCGATGACTCTTTTGACGGAAGGACACAATCGGTCAAGGGTAGCAACGACGTTGAAACTGTTGAGTTTATGGTCGTGCAGGGGAGCATAATAGGTCCAACATTATTCAATGTGCTTACGAACGATCTTGCCTGTCATCTATCTGACCATTTCAAAATTGTGTCGTATGCAGATGATTCGGCCTTGATGCATAGCGCACTTCCGACTGAGGCGGGTCTTAACGAATTGCGAGGTCATGTAGTTAACGATTTGACGACGCTTTCCTCATGGTTCAAAACAAACGGGCTGAAAATTAACCCGACCAAAACGAAATTTCCATTCATCGGAAACACGAAAGTACCGTAAAAAATCCACCAATGTTCAACATTTATTTCGGTGGCGTCGAATTAAACCTGCAGATCACATCCAAAATTATCGGTGTTAATTTGGGACCAACACCTGTCAATGGAAAAAAACAAGACCGGCTATAGTCGTACAGCGGCTGCTGTATGGAACGCCCGTAGTCCTCACTCTAAAAAGCGTAAGTAACTCTTCTTCCAAAATCAACAATGAAAACTTTGAATTCAAGCACTCGTTGGCCACCACGTCATTTATGCTTACCTGCATGGCCCCACCCAACTCAACAGCAGCGGTATTCCGTATTGAGAAGGCACTTAACTTCGCAATACGGATTATGACGGGAAAGCACTGCTCTGACCACGCTCTCTGAGGCCCGCCACCAGCTAGGCGTGGTTGACGTTTGAGGACCATTCGACTCAGAGACTGCATGCTGTGTGCCACCAAACTATTGTACCAGGTAAAACGGGCACAAAATTTAAAGGAACTGTCTTTGCTACCGAAATGGGGAGGTTATCGGGGCGGCGCCACGAGACATGGGTGAAGCAGGCATGGCTGCCAAACAAAGAGGTGCGATGCTTGAAATGACAAAGAAAACTGTACCGGTCAGAGCTGTACGCGCGGGGAACAACTTCGGTAACGATGCTCGGCGTGATCACAGTGCCTGTGCCTTTAAGAGGGCCGTGAAAGCGGGTCTGTTGTCCTGGCGATGAATGAGGCGACGAATGCGACCCAGTGGTGTCACTAGTGTAAAACTATTGAAACTGGACGATGCGCTTTTTTCAACATCATTTTCATTATTGTACCTATTCTAGTTTTGTAATCTACCGTACGACAACGCTGTTTCAGCGGCACCGTATGCATCTTGTATGACACTGTGGTGGTAAAAGTCAACTTGTTGGAGCCCACAAAGATACGCAAATAAATAAAAAAATAAAAAAATAAAACAATTTATGAATATACACTAGCGTTTTGAAGTTCTCGCAAAAAGGGCAAAACAGACAAAATGGAAGTGGGCGGAATTCAACCAATCATCAATTAACATAAAACACAGCATTGTGCTAAAGCAATCTGGAAAATATATAGATATTTTTATAAATTTAGTCCGAATGTTTTGTATGGATGGCTTTCCGAGGTCAAAACCCGCGCTAAGCAGAGCTTGTTTGCGCTGGTCTGACCTCACCACCAAGATCGGCAATTGTGCTGATGAGCGGCAAAATTTAGAGACGAAAGTTTTTTTTTTTTGACGTGCCGATATCTCATTGGACACGGTCCGCCCCGTGGTGAGTCAGCCATGGCCTTGAGTGGCGTGTTGGCTGCACCGGGCCGCAGGCATAACAGTCAGGAGCAATATAGCGAGGCGAAGCGACTGAACCCGGGCTGCCACTACCGGGATAGGTCAGAAGACCAGCGCTCTCCCACTGAGCTACAGGGGCAGACAAACAAACAGCATGTGAAAAAAGAAACTTCAACAAATGTACCTACCTCAAACGTTCGCTTCTGCTTATTTCAAAGACGACATCACATTATATTATTGGTGGACGGTGATGCTCAAAGCATAGAAGTTCGGGTGCCTAAATCAACATTGGGTGTGCTCGGGCACACCGAACGTGATATTAATTCACGCCTATGGATCTGATGCATCTTATCGTCGTTTATATGATTTTCTGCATTCTACATCAGCTATCCTTTCATCCTTTCATCATATCCTGTATTACTTAAATCCTTTCATCGACCTTCCCCAGCAGCGAGCCGCTGTTTATCCAATGGAACACCCTTGCTACCAGTGGTGTACTGAGTATGCTGTCATCCAGGGCATGACCTGGTCTTTTGGACCGAGGGCGCCCATGCATAGTGGCAACCACTCGTGATTCATACGAGTCCTCCGGTAGTGACGGAGTCCCTCCGGTAGTGACGGCGGAATTTCGACAGTGAGGAGATCCCCGTCCTAGGCAACGCTCTCCGGCCCGTGAACGCCCTCCGGTGCAGTGACGGCGCCGCTCGACAGGCGACTTCTCTCTCCAGGCCGGTGACGAGCCGTCCTCCGGCAGTGACGGCGTTCCTGGCTAGTGACGGTGCCCCCTCGGCAGTGACAGCGCTTACGGCTGTGATAGCACGCCCTCCAGCAGTGGGGGCGCCTCAAAGCAGCCAGTGAACGGTGCTCCTCCGGCTAATGGCGACGCCCCACAAAATGTTAAAAGCATGAAGAGCACGTTTGAAAGGAGAGACGCTTCCTTGCAAAATTATCTCCAATATTGGTGGCACCCCTGTCGATCGGGTGGCGCCCCTAAGGGCAATGGCTCGGTCCTTTGTGAATTTCAGCGCACGCTTCTGCTTGCTCCCCCGCCACCACGCTGAGGACGCGCCTGCCTCGCTGCCGCTGGAGGCTAACCATCCAATCAACTGGCCGACAAGGACGTTCTCCAAAGTCCAAGGACACTAGAGAGCGATTTAGAGACACAGACGTGTTTCTTGCCACGCCGCATGTAGATACAGGCTGTGTGGCAGGGTCGGTCTGAGCTGTAGGTGAGGGTGCGGCGCCAGGTGGCAGTACTTAGTGAAACTGAGAGGATGCTTCGTCTGAGCCTGGAGACATAGACCGTCTGGTCACACAGCTGCGAGCGGCTGGAACACGGTGGAATAGTGCCAAGGTATGGACCAGGTGATGATATACAACAGCCTGCGAGGCCGAGCTTTGTGTCCGCGCTTAACACCTGCCGCTATAGTGTACTGAAAGTCTAGACTGATTCCTCCAGACACCAACCTTTTACCTCTTCTCGTTGCTAAGACCATGCGGATGCGTACCGAATAGAGTTAATATGCCCAGGATAAATTGCCGTTATTGACCTTTGGTGTCGGTGCCGAATGATAGTGATATCTGTTTCCTTGCTAAGTAGTGGTTTAAAATATGCTTTAAATTATAATTACAATTTTTTGACAAAATGAAATGTCGATGCATCCTCGGTGATAGGCATATGTTTTTTGTTAATCATTAGCACTTAAAGGGAGTGTGGCTACTCTTTTGAAATGTCAAATATATTTGTGTACGGTAAGAAGCTATTGGTTTGATCATTGTTTACGATAAAATTCACGGCTGAAGCCCCTTTAATGAAATTTTTACTTATATTTTGTTTTGCATTTGTTTTGTTTCAAAACTCATGAACGATCGCCACAATAAACAGAGTAACGAAGATGTTACCTACAATGGCGCACCAAAGACGATAAACAAACACATACGAACAATGTATGGGTTTGTTTAGTTATCGAAGCTCTGTTCGGCAGATGCTACCAGTGCTCACGAGTTGTTTTCTATTGGCCAGCGCTAACAATATATGCTAGCGTTGTAATTTAAAGGCAATGCTTCTAGTAGCGAAAGCTCTCTGTCGAATATTGATAATTTTGTTCTGCCGGAACGATCTTGGCGAATTTGGAATATCTCAACAACTATAGTGAATCTGGGGAAATGAAGTACATGGCTAAATTCAGAAAAAAAATATGTTCTACAGGCTAGTGTCAACAACTCTACATGACCAATGTGAGTAGGCACACTCCCTTTAATAATGTACGCATCGTGGGAGGTGGCTGCACAAATGAACTAGTAACGTAGATGGCTGCATGGCTTTTAGGGCCAGTCTGCTCCAATTAACCCCAATACTTCTCAAACCGTGTTTTTTAACATGACCTCATTCTAAAGCCATTTGAAAGGGAATATGAAATCTGCAACGGAAAGTGACTAGATGTAAAGGAACAGAAGAGTTTGAAATTACCTACAGCTCCTGAAGCACAATAGAGGACACGCTATGAAAGACCCACAGCAGCACCTAGATAACGAAAGCTTAGGCGTCTCTGAACCCAGGGCGTAGGAACTTCATTTGATGTTGGGGGCCAAAGCAATTTGAAGTCAGATCTTTTCATGCAACGTTTATAGACGTAATGTTAAAAAATCGAAAATGTTTGAAGGGCATTGAGCCTTCCTACCCCCTTCCCCCCGGACTCCTACGCCTTACGGCCTAATTCCCTTTCTTACCGATTTACAACCTTATCTGTTGTATGGCGAGTACGCCTAGTACATTGTGATGTACTTTTTATTTCAGTTGCGATGTGGCTGCTGTTGCTAAAGAACAGTGTCAACAAATTTCCTTACGAGGTCTTCTATAGTGGCTGGTCCGAACACATTCCTGGTTCTCTTGATTACGGTAAGATCAAGACCAATAACTTAAATCAGCGGCAAAATCCCTCGATACTTTCACGAAGTGAGTCTATGAGCTTTCACCCGTAATCGTGCCGGGCGGGGGGGGGACGTTTGGACGCTCCTACAGGTTTTCGAGGATAGCGGGAAAAACAGCGGCGCGAGTGCCGTCTGTTTTCACAGCTGTTAGTTCATATTGGGTGGAGTTTTCTTACCCTGGGTCATCTCAGGTCAGGTCACTAGCAGCATTGTAGCAAAAAATGGGGGTCACCACGCTGTTTTTTTTACGCCGATTCGCATGGAAATCAGTCTGAACCCCTTTGAAACATCACCAAAAGTGCAACTGAGGCTTCCTAGTGCACAGTTGTGCCCAAAATGGTGGCGCTGCGCGCGGTTGTTGGCACGTTTTCCCGCTGTTACAGTACATGCTGAGGAGTGCTGAGGAGGCGTATACTCTCCCACACTGGTGTGCGTGCTATAAAAAAGGAAAAACGGGAAATAATCATTGGAAAATTTATTTGTATATGCTGTTCGTGTATCATAGGGAAAAATCGGATCTCTGTGAACGGTAGACCGTTTAGGACCATAATTTTCAGTGATATTTTTTGAAGAGACTAACTAGCATAAAGGAATTTCTGAAATGTATTTGTCAAACCCTGCGCCAATTATTATTATTTAGGTCGTTTAAAGGGACACTGCCACCTTCCTAAAAGTTCTCAAATATACACCGCTTGTGGTGCTTTATATGAAGTAATTGATGCCGAACACGATTATGACATTTGTTTCTCAGCAAACATGACTCATTTTCATAAAAAGTTAAGTTGTAATATTTGGGCTGATGACGTCATATGAAGGAATTTTTGGGAATAAAGAAATCCTTCACGCTGCCATAAATATGACTAGTGTATGGCTAATGTATGGCCAAAGGTAAAACAAGTCGACTGTAATCAACATTGAGTAAAGAGAGACGACGACATCGGCTCAGGGTCCCCGTTCAAATACACTGGGGACTGGGGATGTTACAGATGTGAAAACCAAACTCAAATTTCTCTGTGATTCGACCTCAGTGGTCTGTTAACTATACCATACATAATTTGCATATGCCAGCACGTCAAATTGGCTATTCAACTCAATATAATGTTATGTCGCAGTGTCTCTTTATACTGAGAGTGTGCCATCTACTTATCTTTAAAATGTCAAATATTATATTTTCGCATTCGGTAAAGTATCAGCTAATTTTCGTTTGATCGTTGGTTACGGATAAAAACACTCTGAATATGACTGTAGCATAGTGAGACGCTGTATTTTGCAAGTCCTGCTGACAAATGCTAGTGGAGCATTTTTACAGATATGTGAGCACCCCATTTTAGGCAGGATAATGTTATGTTTAGTAATTCTTACATTTCCGAATGCGCGATCGAATCTCTACGATCACATCTAATATTTCAGATCTCTCGGACGACGATTATGTCTTTACCATTAGTGGGTTGAACCAAAACCATCGAGATACCCTCTTTATGGTCTCATCCTTCGTCTCCTTTCGAGTCTAATTATAAGGATTGTGCCGTAACTCATGACATTATGAGGGACTATACGCCTGACATAGTGCAGTCGGCAACCTCAAGATGCAGCATGTGTGTGCTTATCGTACAATATCAATCGATACGATGTCAATAAGTGATAGTTTAGATCACTAACAACAAACTTGTGAAACGGATAACCTCTAAAGTAAGAAGTGTAATCAGCTGGAAATAGTCACGTAAGTAAAATACTATATCGTACGAATTCTACATGACACCAGTACCATCAATTCCGAAATTAGATCAATAGACTACTCTACGACAGAAGTGGCGCCTGGAGCTGAGATAGACTTGTGCCGGAAAATTGATTCTCTACTTGACCCATTTCTGAACCAAATGCTTCGAACAAAAATAACGGGCTCTACTCGAAATTCATTAGTAGTTGGAATTACTTATATTCTGTTTTGCATTTGTTTTGTTTCAAAACTCAGAACGATTGCCACTAAACAGAGTAACACGGAGAATTACTACATGGCGCAACAAAGGCAATAAACAAACCCATATGAACAACTGCTAAATAGTTATCGAGCTCTGTTCAGCAGCTAGCTATTCAGTCTCACGAGTTGTTTCATTGGCCAGCGCTAAACAATGTATGCTAGCGGTAATTAAGACATTATCAGTAGCGAAGCTCTACGCGAATCGATGATTTGTTTGACAGAATGATCTTGGCAATTTAAATATTCAGCAACTATGAGTGATATCTGGAGAAATAATTATTATGCTAGATTCAGAAAAATATGTTCTTTAGACCATTCTCAGCAACTCCACATGACCGATGTGAGTAGGCACACTCCCTTTAATGTCAAACGAAAATGTAGGGCACTTCCGGGTTTCCCATTCACCCTTATTGTTAAAACTCGCGCAGGGAATTCAGCTGGTGGATAGAGGCTAATGCCACCGTGACAGGGTGAAGTTATGTTCTGACGTCGAGAACTTAGCCCCACCCTGGCTGACCTTGAATCGGTGCTGTCTGACCCGTGACCGGTCGGTTGCGAGTTGTGGGCGGAGTCGAGGGCGGAACTACAGGGCGGTCAGCTGTTAGCCTCTATCCGAGCTCGCATTTTCTTCAACATTACGAATGAAAGGAAACTGCCTTAAATTTACGTTTGATACTAACCAACCTTTAAAAAATAGCGCAGGTCTATTGCAAGAAATTCGTTCATGCGAGTTCAAGCATTAATCTTCACCCGGGTAGGGCAAGCGTGTCCGGGTAGGGGGGGGGGGTACGACCTCCCTCCCTTGGCGTTTCGCCCCTAGTTTTAAGGTCCTGGGTCAATAGGTGACCTCTGAGGTCATGTCAATTACCCAAATGTCACAAATTGACAATGTGTAAAAATTAAATACTGATCGAGCCAATATGGTGAAGGAACATCTAAGAATGCTTAATACATGCTAAATTTGAAATCAGCGTCACAAAATGACCTAAAAACTGACAAATTACAAAAAGTTCATCTGACGTCAGCGACCTTAGTTGGAAGTGCATGACCCCACTTGAACATATAATTATGTAAAATGGACCCATATTTGACATCAGCGCCACAAACTGACCTAGAAACGGCCAGAAGCCAAAAACGTCATCTGAGTTCATCAGAGGTCAGTGACCTCGGTTGACATCAGAAAACATCAGTCAAGATCACAATCTCAGCGGAAGCCGCAACTGTCACATGGAACCACATTTGCATTTGCTCCTGAACAACAAACACCCGGAAACTGCACATGTAACAAGGATCAATACAACGGGACGCCAGTTGCACCTGACATGACCTTGATAAATAGGTCATAGGTCACGGGTCATTCAATTTGGAAGTTCGAAATTGTCCGAGTATGTGTCAAATTATTAAAAAGTAGGGTACTCAAAGTTTAACTGCGATCGGTTGACAACTATGTGAGTTAATTCGGATAAAACCGAGGAGGTGGCATCCACCCTCCCCCTCTATCCGGACAAGGGTTAACAAATGATCGACCAAAGTTAGGGTCCCAATTGGTGTACCGTTCACAGTAGCTTCTAATAATGTACATCACTTTTCGGGATCTACCTCCCAAACCATATTAGCCGTTTTCACGAAGGATTTATTTGTACCCGGTAGTACCCGGTAGTACCCGGCAATATTTCGTGCGTTTTGGGTAATTGAGTCTCGGAAAACTGCTTTTCCCAGATATTGTTGGTATCAATTGCAAATTAATGAATAAATATACAATTATCTGCTCTTACAATGCGAAATTTGCCGTTAGTTTTCTTTGTACAATCAAATTAATGAACATATATTACCGGGTACTACCGGGCCGTAGTTACCCGCTATATGCGTTCTTTGGAAATGTTGATTATAACAAAGAAAATAACGGAAAATTTGCACTTTAAGACAGATAATTTGCACATGAATTCATAAAGTTAATTGTGCAAACAAAATATCTGGAAAAAATCCGTGTCTAACTTTCATAATACCCAAAACGAACAAAGTATACGGTACTATCCGGTTACTACCGGGACAAATAATCCTCATGAAAACCTTTCGGTCCTCTTTTAGACCCACCCTTCTCCCCACTCAGCAGAGGCACCGCATACTTCCGTGCGTGTCGCTAGTTCGCCCAGAACCCACCAGCCCTGCCCGGGATGGCGGGACATAAGAGGGGGCCTGCGCTTGCCCTGGGCTGCGCCTGCAGTTCTGGAGCTGCCGGTCCGTGCGAAGGCTGCCGACCACCTGTGCCGCGCTGCGGACCTCGCTGACGAGCTCAGCTGTCAGCTGCTACTGCTTCGAAGCATGTTGTCGTACGCCCTGCCGCTGACTGCCGAGTCAAACCACCAGTCCAGGTGAGACATTTGAGATGTGGTTTGCTGCGTTGCCAGACACGCACCCAGAGTGATTGCTGAAGCTTCCGTTCTTTGGAAGGTTGTTTTTTGATTCTGGAGGGGATAAACTTAGAAGCAGGGCGCGTCTTGAGCAGGGATGAATTTCTCTCCAGCCTCCGGGATTGTTCATTGTACACATTCGTATCTTAAGAGTTATCGAGTTTTTTGATTCATAATCAGTTGGGGTGAAGTTGAGAGGATCTAAGTAGGATGACATTATGGGTTGATGGTGGGGGCTCTCTATGTGGTCCTCACCTTCTCACGACGGAGTGGTCTCCCAGCCGGGAGTTGCATCCGTCCGCTTCTTCCGGAGCCACACCCGAAACCGTCAAGCACTTACGGCCGTTACACTGCGAGGGAATCGGATCACTCATATCGGTGTGGTGTGGGCGGCATGTCGTCGAGCGTGCGTCACCGACCTGCGTCATCGCCGGTCCCAGGCCGTCTGGCTCGCTCGCCACTAGTGACCTCGGGACCAGAGAAGCCCATCCCCCGACGGCTCCGCCTCGTGGATGTGCTGTGCCATGGATTGGACGGCTTCCTGCCACACGTCAATGCAGCGCGGCCGATTGCAGGTCTGTGCTGGCAGAGCTGACTCGGATCTCCGAGGCGGCGGGCTACCCTCCAGTGGTGCATTCCAACCACCCGGCCGTGCGGCGAACGGCTCAACAGCTAGGCTATGAAGAGCTCTACCCGATCTCTTGGGTGTTCGTAACGCCGCCAGAAGACAAGTTGTATACGAGTGTCTCGAGAGATGTGGTTATCGCGGATGATATTTGATAGATTGAATGCGGGGTAGTCAGTGGCGTGGGCTTGACTTCACTACTAGCCCATGCGTGATTTTCGTTTGAGCTAACTGTTACTAAGGCGATGTCAGTTGGTGGTCTTTTCCAAACGGCTGCGGTCGCCCGGCTCGCAGTGCTGCGAATATGTTTAAAGTTACAAACATCGATTTACATGTAAACTATTACAGCAATTGTAAACCAGTCAACAATAAATCGTATCTAAGTACCTTTATTGATACCTTAATTATTACATGTGTCTATTCTATTCCTCATAGTATTTTCAACCATGAACACTAGAAGAAAGTGATGCATGACACATCTGAACAACATTGAAGTAATGTTTTACTAGCACAGAGTTTAGCCATGTGCTGACTTAACTCCGAACTCTATTTTTCCGCTAGTTCCGTATTTATAACAAGATAGTAACACGAATTGCTGCACATATAAACATTTTTTTATTTATACTTAACATAAAATGGTGCTCAAGGATCGTTATTATGTATCGGAAATCAACACTAGCGGATCCAGAACGTGGGCATGGGGGGGCTAAATTTCAAAAGTTTCACCAAATTCGAAAAACTCATCGAGTTTGGCTTCTTTGTACCTTACTGAACGGTTTAGAACAAATATGCCTCTGTAAAAGTTTATTAGATTCCCCTCAACAGTGGAAAATATGTCAAATTTCGCCGATTTCAGGCAATATGGGGGGGGGCTAAAGCCCCTGCCGCCCCCATCTGGATCCGCTAGTGGAAATCAATATTCTTCAAACGATGCACAAAATGGTACGCTGTTAAATATTGATGTGTCTTTGCAATCTGTTGCTATCTCTTTGTGAGTTCTATAAAAACACATGCAATTTTGGTCGTTAGAACGCGAGGCTCCATTTAACGTTGCTCAGCGTGGCATCATACAACAGAGGTTTCGGCCATTCTTTTGTTAATCCAATGAGTATCATAAAGGAAAGAGAGACACCCCCCGTCATAGCTCATACACAACAAGTTCGGATCTGATAACGCCAGTGCAAATCCAGCCTTATTCAGTGCTTCCAGAACAGCAACGAAGCGCACGGCGTCCTCGTAAGAAACCGTCGCTCGTTTAGGCTCTTTCATGCCATCGCCCTCGGCGATTTGAGGTGACCATTGAAACAGATGGAACTCGACATTCAGCTGTCTGACCCGCAGCAGGTCACCGGAGGTCGTCAGCTGCTGGTGTAGCGTCTCCCACTCACTGGTCTCCACGTCCAGCTTCAAGTAGTCAATCACGCCGGTCTGCAGTCGGGTCTTGCGCACTATGCTTCCCAGACTGGCTATCGGAAAGCCGCCCATGTCGCTATCGGTCGACCCGATACCCACACTGTGGAAGTGGATGCCTTTCGACCTGCGGTAGCTGTCCACTCCCATGGTCGGGTCGAAGGCGTGCACGACGCACCCCAGGTCCTCCATCACCTCTTCAAAGCTGAAGTCGTGGTTGACGCCAAAAGAAAGCACCGAACAGTTGGGCCGCAGAAGTTTCAGGCACACAGGCTTCTCGCCGTCTATAAAGCTAATATCACTACTGCCCTCGCCAGGTAAGCAGCGGAAACAGCGGCCCCCTGCCCGGTAGAAGTACAGACACTCTGGACTGGCGCTGGGGTCCACTGCGGTGAGCAGTTGGTCCACACGGCGGAACACGGCATCCTCCGAGGAAGCGGAAGAGTGCGCCTTGGAGAGCTGTGAGTTCGAGGCAGGGCCGATGGAGAGTTGTGTGTCTCTTTTTGGTCTCTGGTTCGAGGTACCCCTCCGCTGCTGCCGGGAAGCTAGGCTGTAAACAAATGCAAAGAAGCCATATAGGTACCTGTCACGTATTGTCAGTACAAAATATTAAGCAGAGCAGAAAAGTAGCACTAGACCTAAAAGGGAGTGTTTCACATTTCTGAAAGTTATCAAATACACGCTTTTGTAGTCCTAAATATGAAGTGAGTGCTGCTGAAGACGATGGTGATATTGTTGATGCACTCCTTGGCGTATATCTGGCAATTCTTGTGTATTTGACCGATACTGACGAAGACTTTGTGTCGAAACACGTTTATCGGATAGTATTGTTCCTGTATGTTTAAAACTTGTCTCATTTGATATATATATATATATTATATATATTATTATATATATATATATAGTATATATATAGTTATATATATATATATATATAAGCTCGCTAACGTAAGAAATGCGGTCATTTTTAACGAAAATATATATTTATATATATAATTATATATATATATACATATATATGTGTGTGTGTGTTGTGTGTGTGGTGTAATCAATGATAATAGTTATAGATAAAGCAAAGAGTGGAAAGTGGAACTTACCGAAAAACGAGATCATCATTGGAATATATGGTGCTCATGACTATAAAAAGCAATATCGCAACAATGTAGTTCCTCCTTTTTCTGAATGCCAAAAGCGCCCAGCTCCGAAACACGGGGTATTCAAATATGCTTGTCTTCTTCATGATTCTGTGGAACAAGGTGAAATCAAAGTCACCTTCATTGCCTGAGCACATGACCAAAGACACTTTGTCAGTGAAGTCAGCTATTCATCTGTCACTGTGACGGTTCGGCTTCACCTTCCTGGACGAGGATCTTCTCCTCGTGACAGTGTGATAATTGGCGGACCGGCGCGGTGGCGTGCGGCGGGTTCATTGATAGGAGGCTGGAAATCGACAGGAGTTGGACAGGTCGAGTCGGGTGCCGGTGCTGCGGATTGCGTGGACACCGGGCGGGGAGCGGGGCATTCGGTGACAGTAACCCGGGCTGTGCGGAGTCACGGAACCGATTGACTGTTTTCGACCCGTGCGATTCAGTCATTGTAGTTTAAAGGAAGTAGTGCCACCTTCAGGAGGATTGATAAAAAGCAAGTTTATTAAATAGTGGATATCAACAATAGTGTTTGCGATACAGTCATTTAGTTAAAGGGATGTGCCACCTCAGGAGGATTTATATAAAGCAAGTTTAATAAATGGTGGATATCAAGGCGGCCTGACCAGTACGGAGGGAGCAGACCTTTTCATCCGTTCTACAGCGCCTTTTCAACGCTCGGGAATGAATCCTTTCAACGCTCGGGAATGGGCTCTTTCAACGCTCGGGAATTGGCCCTCTCGAGGCGCCCCCTCCCCCTGGGAGAAATCCTGGCTACGTGCCTGGTAGAGAGTGAG
>VOPJ01002402.1:20177-64319 GCA_014673585.1 Semibalanus balanoides
ATCTTGTTGGATCCTGGATCCTGCAGGACCATTTTTTCGTGGGATCCTGTGGATCTTGGATCCTGGAAAATTATTTTTTGCGGGATCCTATGGATCTTGGATCCTAGAGAAGAAAATCGTGGGATCATTTTGATCCTGGATCCTGGAAAATCAGTTTGTCGTGGGATCTTGTGGATCTTGGATCCTATTTTTGGCCTTGGGACAATGGCACATGTTTGCTGTTCATGCATTTTTGCAACATTTGTTGTCAGAGCAGCAATTGTGTTGCCAGAGCTGAATGTTTTGATTCTAGTCCTGCAAAAAATGTAACTGACGGCTCAGCGGCACAATTTTAAAATAGCTTCAAATTTGTGAACATTTGCTTTTACGATGAAGACTTCAGCTTGAAATGACTTCAGAAGTGCATATGTGCGGTAATTTTGTGCGTTTACTTATGCAATGTGTTGCGGTGTAAACATGTAACAAATTATTAGACATGATCAAATTAATGTTGCATAACTGTTGCGGTGAATGCATGAGAGGATATAAACCACAACGCCGGTGAAAACTGGACAAAGAGGGAAAAATGTAGGTGTAATGAGAAACATGCAAGTGCTATTTTGCATAGAGTGCTTGGATGGCAATCTGCAAAAACATTTTAGTGTGAGTTGTTTAACATGCTCCTCTGATTTGACAATTTTCGTGTACCTTTGTTGTATGCTTATAAGGTTTCACAACGCATAACACAGTGATGTATGGTTTATTTCCCATATTTCATTTAACCAAAGTCTGAGTTAAGCATGCCTCTGTCCTCTGCTATATGCATTTTCAAGAATTTATTACAATATGCAAATATTCACATGTTTGTTATGATCTTTGACATCCTTGAACTATAAAATTACAAATATCACGTGGCGGATCCGCGCAAATGGAGGATGGGAGCAAATGGGAGCATCTCAAATAACTGATAGCCTGATGGAGGCTAGTAACTTTAATGCGTTTTTGGCGTATTATAAATCAAATATACAATGTTTTTATTGCTGATTCAGATGTTTTAAATTATGAGTTTTGTATTTATGCTGTCAGTTTTTGGATCCACGTTTGAGAACATGTTTTAAAATCAGCATCAAGTTTGCTGACGCTCATTATTTTATTATTGATCAAATCAATATTTACTAAATGAATGTAAAAATATTCTTTGGTTCATCGTGAACGGTTTCATAAACAAATTTTCCAACTTATGTGCATTTATATGAAAGAAAATGATCGCCAAAGATGACCCTACAACGCTTTTTCCTAAAAATGTTGTAGGCCATAACTCCGAAAGTGTTCATTTCTAGACTATTTCACCATCACAGGTGTTTCAGGGCCCAACAATAACCCTTTGTGCTAAATTTTATAAAAATCGAAGATTTAGCGGTGTCAAATTGTCTCTCTGATTTGCTGATTTGTCGTGGAATGCCCCGCTTACCAAATCACGTTATTTGTATAACTTTAATAATGACGATGGACAGACCAAAATCGCTATTTTTGGATGTGGTCGATTTTGGGTCGTTGACTTGACCTGGAAGGTCACCCGTTGACCTGAAACACAGAAATTGCATACTGTGAGACTCCTCACATGACAGGCAACATGCTGTTTTTTAACGTGTTGCTCTTATGTTGCGTTGGTTGGAACTTAACAGGGGGCTGTCACCCCCCCCCCCCCGTACGGTGAAGGTGAGAAACGGTCCCCGTAAGGCGAGAGTTAATGTGCCGACGGTTGACCCGTCCACGGTCCATTCCAGTGCTGGGAGCATGACTCCAACACACCTCCTAGCTATATTCAGCGCAGAGCGGACAACCATGCTGATACCGCACACCCAGCCTGTTGCTGTCCACACTACGCCTCCATAAACGTCTACCGCACGTGGCGCCGGCGGGCGCAGGGGCTGCAGTATATTGAAGGGCCACCCGTTGCTGACCCAGGCACGCTTGAACAACACGTGCTGAGTGAATGACAACGACCTGGGGTGTCGAGTCCGCCGCCAACCGGCCTAACAAGCTCACAAATCCCTCGCTGTGACAAACGTATGAAGCCACTATCTGCTGGCAGCATGGCGGATATTTTATTTCTCAGCCGTGTTCGGGTGTCAACTTACCGGCCAGCGGTTTATGTATCAGTATTTTGGACATGTGGTAAACGGACGGGTGGCAGGGGAGGAGTACAGGTGGTGTGCACCGGAATCTAAGCCGTGTGTGACACAGGATCGCATTGTGCAATGGCTGACCGTTGGATTTCGGACGGTCGATCACCCTCGGGCACAGGATGGTCACTCGATCACTACGGCCACAGTATGGTCGTTTGTCACTCGGAGACGTGAGGTCAGGGCAAAGTAGTCTGAAGTGATCGGATAAATCCAAGGTTATCTTTGAATACTATAACCTACATACGGCATTATCTGGTGTGATAATATTTTCTGATCATTGTTCAGTGTACATACGTACGTAATGTGCATACGCAAACGTAATGAACATACCATACGTAATGTACAGTCGGTCTATTATGTATCTTCCCTTTCTTAGTTTCTAAAACTCCTCTAATTTCACTTATGTGTACACGAAGGACTTATTTATGGGAACATGTGGTACCTATCTAGGCAAGTACCACATGTTCCCTTGTATCAGTCCTTCACGTTTACAGAAGTGGAATTAGATGAGTTATAGATGCTAAAAAGGGAAAGATACATAATAGACCGACTGTACATACCCTGAACATACGTAATGAGAAGCAGACTTGAGTTTGATTCCAGTGGAATCGAGTCCGATTCCGTTTGTAATGGAATCAGAATCAGAATTGGATTCAATTCCGTTGGCATGTGGATGGAACCGGAATCAGAATGGAGTCAATCATATTTATAAAGTTATGGAATCGGAATCGGAATGAATAGAGCTATTTCAAGCGATTCCGTTGCATTTTTTTCAAGATCATTCTGACCATGAATTTAAGCTTTCCAGAATGACTTCAGATTTGTTTTCCTATGAGCGTGAATAGTTAAGGCAAAGCTAATAAAGGAATGATATGCTTTGCCTAATGAGGGTCAAGAAACATGCTCGGTAATTCTTACTTATTTAGGTGGAGACATACAATGATTCTCGCTTATGACAATAGCCGTTTTCACGATGGGTTATTTTGCACGAAATGTTTTAAAACATTTTAAAATGTTTTAAAATGTTTTATAGTAGCTGCTTTCACGATGGACTAATTGGCGAAACAATGGTTTAACCCTCGCCCTACGGTCCGCCTCAGCGAGGTTAAAACATTTTTCGCATAATTAGCCCATCGTGAAGAAGGCTACCACAAACATTTTAAAACACTAAAAGTTTTAAAACATTTCGCGCAAAATAAGCCATCCGTGGAAAACGGGCTAGATGCTATGTTTATTGGTGATCGTATATTTCAAAATGATTTCTATCCAGCATGTAGCCAGGATTTTGCTCAGGAAGGACCCACGTCGGTAAACAAATCACATTCTGCTCCTCAGCCATATGTTGTTGACGGGGGAGTGGGGGTGGGGGGATGGGGGTCAGATCGTCAGAAAATCCAAATTTATTTAGTGTAAATTTGCTTTGCTCAGAGGGCCATGACCCCCATGGACCCTCCCCCCTTGGCTACGTCCCTGATCTAATCCTTATCTTTCAAGGCATTTATTTGCCGTTATTCCAAATAGCAGCTTGAAATATTAAAATGCTTCATGATTATAGATAAATCTATATTATTGTTTTGAACCATCGATTGACCTTTACCTTTTTCAACTGATGTAATTTTGCAGCACAGGCCAGTTTTCAACAAAGCTCATGGCATTTGTTGTTATTTTATATATCAGGATTGCCATAATTTTATTTATAGTTTATTAGTTTATTTATATATAGTTTATTTATATAGTTAATTTATATAGTTTGTTTATATATCAATATAGCCATAATAAATATACATTGTAATATATTTTATATGGCTTTGAGTGTCATTTGTGTTATTTGTACAAAATGTAGCATGATCGGACATTTTAGCTAGAGAGTGAAATCAAATTGGAATCTATGAAATCGGATTATAAATTGAGCTTTTCAGGTGCCCTGAAAACGGATTTGGAATAGACTCCTCTAGTAAAATATATATTGGAATCGGAATCAGACCCAGCTCGCTTGGTATGGTCTATGGAATTGAAATCAATTCCGCTGAAGCGGAAGCAAGCACAAGCTTGATGAGATGAAAAGCAGCCGTTTAAATAGCCGTTTTCACGATGGATTATTTTGCGCGAAATGTTAAAAAAACATGTTTTTAAATGCTTTAGTTATAGCCGTTTTCACGATGGACTTATTTGCGAAAAAATGCTTTAACCCTCGTCCTACGGGACCGTAGGGCAAGGGTTAACAAATTTCTTGCAATTTGTCCATCGTGAAAACAGCTACTACTAAAACATTTAAAAACATGTAAAATGTTTTAAACATTTCGCGCAAAATAATCCATAGTGAAAACGGCTAATACTAAAATTATACACATTTGCGAATATGAGCGCTACTGTTGCAAAACTTGTGCAGTTCTGTTGAAATGTTTCAATCGGTTAAAAGATGTTCAAGCATCTTTGCATTATTGTGAAATCATTATCCCCTGGCTGGTCGCTGGTGCTTTGGGTAGCATCTTAAGCCCCTTAATTGGGACAATATTAGTGTTTAAGTCTATCATCTATTGTTTCTCACTGGGATTTTCTCGCGAAAGAAAATTTAGACAACATTAATTGTACTGCGAACAATCATGCTAGCAAACACAGTATCTGGATTTAAGGTTTTGTGATGAACAAATCACACCGAACCACAAGTATGAGGTATTGGGACGGATGCTGCACTCGGAATGTTTTGCGTTGTGTTCAATGATATATTGAGATACGTCCTCTATATTGTCGTTATCAGGGGCAAACGAGGTTGGAACATGTTGGTTTGTAAGTACGACAGGTATTAGAGGATTAAGTCTAACAATATTATCAATCTTCTCAGACAAAAACGCATTTAAATCGTGACAGGAGGCTGCCAGGCGATATCAGTTTCCCATTTAAACATGTTTGAATCCCTCACCGCGATCAATATGGACATTCCGATGACAATAGTTGTGCTACGCGATGACAGCGATGGTGGGATGTTAGGATGTACGCCATATTATGGTGGCCATGATGGCTACTGCCAACACTAGAGCCAGCAAACCGTTTCAAATACAGAAAATACTCCATCGCACGGATTCGGAATGTCATGCAGTCGACGGTGTTGACAAAACCACCTGTCATTTAACCCGGCATTGGCTGCATAGTTTTGCATGGGTGCCTAAGCCCAAAGCCCAGCCCAGCCGAAGCCATGAACACCAAGTCCAGACCCAGACCAGACCCATTACAATTCATGATATTGAGGTCCATGACCTCAATAGGCCCACCCATATTAAGCAGTTGTTTATTTTTACCAAAGTTGCAACCATTATCCTAACATATTAACTTGCATGCTATTAACGAGAAAAAATATCACGCACAGGTGTGTATTGCTGTGGCTTTTGACTTATCGAACACTTTTCATACTGGATCAGACTTTGGATCGGATATGATTTGGGATTTTAAAATCTTTCACCACTGCTAAGTACTCACCTTTATGTATTGTTATCATATAATTGCCTTTTTTGCTTAAGTGTCCTATATCATTTATAAACATATTTGCCTGGTTAAATATCTGGTTGTCAAGTAAAAAATAACGGCTAGAGACATGACTCAGAAATTGTCCTACCCATGCCCACCCAGTACCCATGGAAAGTCGAAAAATGCATACCCAGCCCAGACAATCGGAAGAATTGAGTGGGCACCCATGGGTACACCCGATCAATGAAAAACACTGAATTTGGCTGGGGTCTCAGCCGAACGCCGTTGGCGGGGGGGGGTTCTCCCCCTCGTTATCTTCCGAACCAATAACCGCAGCGAGACGCGCAAGATAGAGATCGAAAGCTCTCAATGAGAGTCATCAAAAGCGCACACATTTATTTCTTCAAACAAGGTCGCATGTCAGGTTACAGTCAGTAAGGTCTGCTTAAGGTCAAATGTTAGATATTTGAGTTTTTGGGCAAAACTGTCCATCCAAAGCCTTAGATTGAGACCATTATCGCATAAAGTGCACTCAAATGTATGATGCATCTCCCGTATTAGCAAAAGTGAAATTGTAAGCAAAGGTAAAGATCAGGTTAAATCAGGTTACTATTGGCAAGAGGTCATGCGACACATTTTGTATGGGTTAGCTCACACAAACAATTCGATTCCAGCAGTTATTTGCACACCTGCTCCGATATAAGGTCAATGTCAGGTCATTTAACCCGGCAGTCACTGGGGTATTTCTGTAACACGAGTCACTGGGGGGGCTTTTTTAGCCCCCCTTGTATCTTCGAAACCAATCAGACAATCGCGCTGAACCAAACGGCAACCGATAGCCCAGGAAAATTAATCGACGTAAAATTTGGTTGCCCTAGAGTCAGTTGTGAGTCAACAGGTCAGTCAAGGTCAAAATTTACAGACAAAATTGTATAGACCATATTTTCCATCAAAGCAATTTGGTTGAACCTATGATCACCAGATTTGCTCTCAAATGTAGTGAAAAAACACATCCAAAATGAGCTAATTGGGGATTTTTTGGCAAGATGTCAAGTTCAAGGTCAGGGTCACAAAAGGTCCACTATGCCCAAAAATTATTTCAAAGCATGCAACACATTGTACATACATTTTTCGTGTAGGACACGAAATTGATACTCATTTTAAACACACTGATTTAAGGTACGTAATGGGATAAGGTCAGTAAAGGTCAAAAGTCATTGTCACAAAAGTCAAAATTTGAAATTGATTAAACAGGTAAATCATATATTTTCCTAGACCGGTTATTGTCCAGAAATTACAGTGCTGCTCTTTATTTGTCTGGATCTGGTCAAAAAAAGATCAAAAAAAAATTTAAATTTCAAAATTTGACTCGTTCGCGAGTACCCACCTTAGATGTCATCCACTCCCCGTCGAAAAATACAGATATTATTTTGAAATTTGGTGATGGTTGTTGAATATGTATAGTTATTTTCATATCATTCCGGTTTTTTGAATATCTGAACGTTTGATTTTTTGGTCGTTTAGAAAAAAAAAATGAAAATTTTGGCTGGTAAAAAAAACACTTTAAAAAAATGAGATAGCCATATTGTAGGCCTTGACACTTTAGTATATTCTCTTTTTTCGATCCATATTTCCATTACATGACATCGTACCAGTCTCCTTAACTAGTTGAGCTGATTCTGGTGGTCAAAATCGTGTTGTCCACAACTTCGCTTTATCTTCAAAAAAAATTCTGACGAAATTTAAAACAAGAAAACTATGCACACGGTAGGTTGAAAAAGATGGGCGCGTTAGGTACTAAAAGTTTTGGCGGTGGATAGCTGCATGTTTCGTTGATATTTTACATATTCCTCAGGGGGCTAAAAAAAGCCCCCTCGCCCCAGTGACTCGGCGGGTAAGGTCAAAATTTGAAACGGATAAATATCAATACAAAAGGCATGTTTCTTTACCAGTTTTGTCTCAGAAATATACTTAAGCCATTCAGTTTTCTGTATCTGGTAAAAATGTACTTTCAAAAATAACGTAATGAGGTACTCATACCCAGGGAGCCATCAGTCATTCAAAAATACAGATATTGCTTTGAAGTTGTGTTTGGGTATTGTACAGATGTAAAAATCGTGCAGATTTTCAGCTCTTAAATTCATTCCATTTTAAATATTGAAATGTTTATTTTCAATTGAAGCTTCCCCTAACTGTATGTTATTTATGTTGATTATTTTGGGTGTCAAAAATCAAAATCCTGCAAATTCGAAATAGCCATATTTCATCCCTTATCATTTGCTATCTTTTGATGATTTTTGTTTTGAATTTAGCTTTATGAATGAACTTTTTACGTACCGCCTGTTAAAGTTTAGCTGATATTTGCGTCAAAATAGTGTGTAGTGACGTCACTAAATTTGATATAACTCGAAACAAAATCAACCATTGTTTTATGTTTTGCACTGAAGACGTCAAACTGATGTACGAGAAGGAACCCGAAGTTTCGCGTTGGTATCACGGTTCACTTTTGAGCTAGTAAATCACTAAGGGGGCGCGTTTTTCGCCCCCCCCCCCCAGCCAATGGTGGGTTAATCTCGGCGTCAGATAACGGAGCGAGATGTTACGCTTAGGACAGGGGTGGTATCCTATTGTTCAGCTCCAGGCGCGGATCATCGGATGCCAGGAATACTTACCACTCAGCAGCTGGTGCGTATTGCACCATCGCCGTATTGCACCGCTGTTGGATAAGAGTTAACCAGCCTGCACTGCGCACAGCTGTCAGCACCCCCTTGGTACTTTTCTACTCACTGCCAGCCTTCCCGGAAAATCTGGGCGCAGCGGGTCTGTATAGTGACTTTTTTGTCTGGAGGATGGCTCAGAGCGCATCTCATCACGCGCTGTGCTAGGGGAGGGGGGGGGCTAGTCAGCTTTTGTTCAATTATTCGACAGGCACAATCGCGTGCAGACTGCAGAGTCGTTCCCATGGCAGTTGTAGGCACTAGCATGTAGTATTTTTCAGCTGTTGGAGTGGGTAAGTCGCATACCTTCGGTTGCCGCAAGAGATCGGCGCATAAAACGCGTAATGCCAGTTAAGACGGCAACGATTTCCTAATCATGATTGGCAGAGATCGCCCAAGATCTCTACAAGGTACGGTAATTTCATTGGTTGTGTACACCTGTTCCTAATAGCTCCTACACAAAAATGAGGGGGGAATGACAATGGACTAGTTGCAGGTTACCTAACCCCCTGTTTTTATGTATTTGAATGAACGCAAATTAATTTAAAATATTTTATAGATTGTCAATATAATATGAATTCCTCTGTATTATCAGAATGTTAAATAATTAAGTATATTTACGTAAATTACCATTCTGCTCTCTGATTGGTCGTGATGTCAATAAGCAATAGTTCAGGCGCAATGATAACCGATGTAGTTTTAAGCAGTTGACACATTGAATTTGTAAAATAGAGGTTCAACGAAAAATTCAGCATCACGTTAATCGCGTGGAAATCAAAGCACGTGATATAGCGGATTCACACAGATGTCGCTCATTTGAAATCATGTAATTTTACTGGAACAAACATAAAACTAAAATTGAAGAATTCTACCTTGTAACCAAATCAATCATCTTAACGGCAGCTCAAAGGCATTTTAACGGATTGCTTACAGCCAAAAACGGATCCACTAAGGATGGATCTAGATTATCTTTCATACAAGCTCTGGACCCGACAGACGCTATTTCAAGACAGCAATTGAGGGCACGGTCCGTCTTTTTTGCAACGTAGTTTCTGGCACGTGTTTTCAGTGAGGGCAGCATCTGGATTTGAGCCCACAATAACAGCTTCCTGTGGAGTAACTAAACGAGTAATAGGTGTTTAAGAGAACTCCAGACCAAACGGAAGCAACTAAGACGCCGTGGGAACTGCAGTGCGGAGAGAGACCATCCCCGCCGGCAGGTACCCGTAAGCAGCTTGGTGAGTTGAGGTGGAGGGCAGAGCTGTGCCTCCGCCGAAACGGAGCCTATCTTAAACATGTGATCTAGCTAGAGGATATTAAGATGATGCTGTGTGTTGTGAACATACACAACATAAATCTTCATGAGTTTCTAAGTAGTTTGGTCTGAACAGTAAGTCATAGGAAAGCGTTTAACCATGTATATTTGCCACGGGAAATTTTGGAAATAACACGCTTTTCCATAGGGATGCGCAATATTATTGCTAAACGACGTCACTACAACAAGTGCTTTTTAAATAATACAAAACTTTTACATGCAAATATCTCTCGGAATATTAATATGTATGCACAATGATGTGTATCACGTTGATCAGCTTATTTTTCTTATTATTTTGCACATATTCACCAAACAACCTGCCGAAACTTTTCGTCGATGAATCAAGACTAGCAGCATCTATAGTTGCAGTTTAATTTTGTTCTTCAGGTACCGTGTTGTGCCGAGGCCTGATACTGGATCTGAAGGAGCGTGTTTCCCGCGCCCACGCGCCTCTTCCCATCGGCAGATATAGTCTACAAACTTATCTCTCCATCCGCTGATCGGTAGACCGTGCAGTTTTAAACCACGAGCAGCGCAACGATTCAGGACGGTAGCGCCGTCTTTGCAACGTGCTAAGATGCCAGGTATGTCCCAAACAATCTGCAATGGCTGCAACTTGCGGTTGCATATTGCTCTGTACTAAGAACAATAAGATGCTTCCAACTAACAATATTTATGAAGTGGGGAAGCACGAGTGGAAAGTCCGGATATTTAGACATTCAGGCAGCCGCATAGTCTAAAATGATCTTGGACATAAACCTTTGATACCATCATTCTTGAACGCTCGTCAAACTGGCAGAACATCGTATGTTACAAAAAATGCATGCTTCACGTAACTGTCCCATCCTGTTTTGCACTGGACTGTAAGGAACGTCAAACTCTAGATAAGTATCTGAGGCTAGTATGATGCTACTGGCAACAGCTAAGTCTGTAAAGCCATGGCGTGAGTGAAAGAGCTTGTGAGTTCATTCATCTTGACAGCTTGGCAAAAAAAGCACAGCCCTCCCTCTTAACCTTATTCTGCGCTGGTGGCCAGAATAACGTTAACGTGCTGGGGAGGCAGATTCTGCCCGCCCCCCTCAAGAGATCTCGAGAACCGCTAGATTGATTTCAATTAAACGGACACCATTTGATTCGTCATGATCTTTCTTTCCGAACCCCGAAATATATTTTTGTCACAAGTAGGGGGACAGGGTGCAAAAAATACTATTTTTGTTTTGTCTTTTTGGAAAGTTCATTGCGGTCATGTGGACTGACCGATTTGCATGCCCAAAACGTTTTTTGAGCTTCCAATGTACTAATCTTCAACATACCAAAAGGACAGCTAATAAAGTAAAAAATCACAGGAGTATTCAGGGGATGTAAAATGGGTGGATTTTTTAATAATAAATATGCGCTGTTCGTGATTGTTTGGGACGATATAAAAGGCACTTGCGGTCATATTTAATGTAATTGGTTAAATGTAAAATATTGCGCATAGGCGGATCCAGCTGTATACAACCATGGGGGGGCACTATTTGCGAAACTTGTTTATGATCTTACTTATGTGAAGTTTGATCTAATTTGACGGTATCTATCGCTTCCCATGTTATGAACCTGAGTGCGCCTCTGCCCCAAAATATGTAAAATCGAGGTAATAAGTATTTATGATGTATATTGCAGAGACAACGTTTCTGACGCATTTATTGCACCGCAAACTACGAAGGAAGTATAGCGCCACAAAGCTGCATTGGTAACACCCTCCCAAAAACATAAGCCTGGCACCACTTATGTTGCTCCGTTTTTATTTTTCCCCTCTCAAAATTTCGGCACATTACGTGTCATTCAATTTTAAGAAAATTCACAAAGTTTCAAGACGCCAGGCCTAACAGATTCGAAGCGGCATACGACAAAAAAAACTGGAGAGGGCAGAATCTGCCCCCCCCCCCTCCATCACGAAATATGGTTAAGTGTAGATGCATACAGGGGGAAACAAAAAATGAATCACATTCGTGTTCCTTCTAGCGAGCACAACTATTTGTCAAGCTTGTGATATCATACAAAATTCGATAGCACGCGCATTACATTTTTGTGGGACCACGTTCCGATTGTTGTCAGTCATGTCTCGACTCAGTGCGGAGGAAAAAGTAAAACTGGTAGACTTTACTGGAGCATAAAATCCATTGTAAAGACGCAGCGAAGGTTCAGGGCATATTTTGGGAAACGATCTACGCCGGCCAGAAAAACAATTGTATGCCTCTGCAAAGCTTTTTTAACAGAGGGCTTTTAGAAGGACAAAGGTCGCAGTGGCCGATCAAAGTAAAAATGAACCCCAAATGTCGTTAACAAGGGGAGAGATGTCATTAAGCGTGACCCATCCAAGTCCATCAGGAAAATCGCGCAGAAAGTGGGCACCAGTCACACGGCAGTAAGGCAAATCTTGAAGAAGGACCTTGAACTGAAGCCCTACAGACTGTATGTCCACCAGGCACTGACACCAACCTACCAGGAGCAACGACAGGCCTTTTCAAGCTGGATGAAAGATCAACTTGCTGACAACCCGGCTTTCTTGCAGCAAGTGTGCAAGTTCAGTGATGAAGGCCATTTTCATCTGAATGGTGGAATCAGGGGTGTCATTTTCTAAGACTGATTGGGAGGGCCCCAATGCTAACTTGATAATATTTTATACATTCCTACCATACAATGCCATACCTAGACCTAACGTTAAAATTCAAAATCATTGGGGGGCCGGTACCTCCCTCAAAGTATAAAATTCGACACCGGTGGGTGGAACCAACACTCAGAAATGTATAATCTGGACCTCAGAAAAGCCAAAGGTCATTCATCATTCATCAAAGACATCTCCACAGCCCCGAGGTCCCTGTCTGGTGCGCGATGAGTGCTTCGTGGCATCATCGGACCATTTTGGTTCGAAAGCTGTGATGGCATGACAACGACCGTGACCAAAGAGCGCTACATCAGCATTTCGGAAAAATTCATGATAGACATTGGCCGAACCGGTTGCGGTGATCAGGTCAACTGGTGGTTCCAGCAGGACGGAGCAGGTACGTCCAGACTGACCCTTGCATGGCTGGAGAGCACTTCGGCGACCGCGTCATCAGCCTGAAGACGAAGGATGCGTGGCCCCCACACTACTACGATTTACTCCCCCCCCCCACCATTGACTTCTTCTTGTGGGGATACCTCAAGTCAAAGATCTACGGTGGTGATCCCAGAACCTAAAGGAGTTGAAAAACGCCATCAGGGGAGAGGTCAGACACATCAGCAGAGAAACGTGCGCAAAAGTATTCCGCACAGTTGGAAAGAGAGCAGATCTTATAGCCTTTCAAGAAAAGGTGCGCTTCTTGAGTATGCGAGCTGTAGTGGTAAGCCATGTAGAGTGGAGATGCTGAACCAGCTGAAGAAAAATATCCATGCAATGATCTTTTAAATGATGTTATACAATAATGTTTGTGACGCATATTTTCGATTTTATCTGACTTTAAAATGTGTTATTTTTTTGGATCAACCCGGGCACATTAGGGCAGTTCTCAACCAAGCTTATCATTTCATATCGCTTTTTACATTACAAACGCGGTTACATATTGCAAAAATGGATAAAGTGCCTTTAACCACCCCATGATCAACATACAGTATAAACCAAATTACTTCTATCATGATCTGACAAAAAAAAAACGTATATTCCATTTATTTTATTTTTATTTACTTTCGTAAACATTCGCGACCATAATGTCATGCTTCAGTGCTCACAAAGAACAAACGAAACAACACAAGAAGATCGTGGTAGTTTGCTTGTTGTGAAACATGAATAAATGACAGTAACATATTGTCGGAACATCGTTTTCTGTGAACAAACACTCTCATGATTCAGCATTGAGCGCAAATTTCTTTACCTGCATATGGTCTAACATGATAACTGAAAAGCGCATTTATGACCCAGTTTTACAGCTAAGTGAAGCCGGAACTGTGTACCCAATAATCGAAGTTTTTTTGGGTCGTAAAACCAATTGGATGACTTTTTGACAGTTTTGTGACATGTCATGGTTCGATTCTTATAGCGAAGACACGACGCTTTTGTGCAATGCATGCACCTTCTACACGCGATCTCCCACTATAAAGAATGGCACGTGCGCCATTTTATACTGCCTGTTACGGGATGGGTGATAACTCAAAATCAGATCACTGTCTTGTATAACAACAATCATATTTCAAGAATTAGAAAATGCAATGCCACGGAATGAAACCATCAGCCAAATGCAGACTAAAGAAGTTTTGTCAGGACACCGACCGAGGTTGCGATCCGTTTATTTCCACAAATATGGAATGATCGGAAGTCAATGATTTACGAAAACATTGACACAAAACGTCATGGTTCCAAGATTCACGGCAGCTCTTCACATGGCATTCTTAACTACTCTTGGCAGACGTTGATATATATATTATATTATATTATCTATATAATATATATATATATATAATGGCCAAGTTGGGCCGGACTGCTCATATTAAGATTTTCCCCATACACCACGGAAGGACGAGCAAGCGTTTCGCCCTTGCTCGTAATCAGCAAACGTACATACCTGAGCAAGTTTGACACAATAATTAACCAAACTATACAGATTCTGGAGTTAAAATATGCACCCGCCTACGAACAGGTTACGTATGCCAACCCCAAAGCCTGCTCACCCATCCTTCAACTCAGGTGTCTGGCGAAATCGGAGTTAATGTTTTTTTTCAATCTAAAGAGCGATACAAAAAAAACTATGAGTCCTAGACTGGGGCGTGCCACATGGTTCTAATCGACACATAACCGATAGTGATTGATCGGTTAGATGTTGATCAGTGCCTTGTCGTTGAGCTCTAGCCATCAGAATCCCAGCCCTACGCCCAATCACGACCATGACATGCTCCAATGGAAACTGAGTGGTTACTGGTTACTCTGCTCGGTAGCCCACTGATTCGGTTGTCGTAGGACGAGGATGTAATGCTCTTTCCCATTATTCAAACTGGCGACGAAGCAATTTTTTCCATTGAGTCGATCACCTTGCTGATCAGCGATCAAGCTTTGGCCGATGATTGATCAGCTGTCTCTACGAAAAAGTCCAATGATAACGCTGTTCCATACGGCAATGTAGCACACGACAATAAGGTCTAATCGGATCAAGTGTTATGTTTTTGTTGCGTTTCCGTGAAAACCTTGGATGGTATTTTTATGTCTACATTGTACCCTATTCAGAGATTCGCGGATGATGATTGATCCTTAGTTGAAGCCTACATCTTTATATATTTGACGATTATGCCTGTCATTTACGAAAAAAATGACCTGTGGCATAGCGGAGAATAAGCATGGTACAGAAAGACACTTCTTTTCAGACACTTCTTTTGTCGGAATGATCTAAACAATTTTCCAGCCGAGTCACATAAAGGAACATTGTTGATCGAGGCATTTGACAAAACCGTTAGGTGTGCGGGAATTTTCACATAAACTTTGTTAAATATCAGTATGAAGCACCCACTTAAAAACCGCTTCCTTGCGTTGGTTCGCGATTTGCTTGAGTTTTACATGTTTATCATGATCATGGGTAAAAGTTAGGTTTATCAATGAATACAACCACCTCAACGGCCAAAGAAACTCCAAGGAAAATGCATCACCATCAGTTTGACATTCCTCGACGTTTGAACATAGAGTACCTGAGAGAGATATGAAGTGTCATATCTGTGATGGTTGAGACCCGTCAGCTGCGCTATATAGGACAGTTCAATGATACGCCATGAATAAATCAATAATAATAATAATACATAGTAATAACTAGTACCTAAAAATAATGATTATTATCATGATTATCATTGTAATTATTACTATTACCGAGGGGACGCGTTAAGCGCCCGTGATGTTTCTTGTCAACTTACATATACAAATTTACATCCGGCCCGACACTGCCTGACGTGGCCATGCAGACGCTCTTCGGAAGGTCTGTATGGCCGAGACTTTGCAACCACTGCCCGATTTTAGATCGTGTTTACCATTGGATAGCTAAAATTAAATCAAATCAATTTGGCTTTGAGCATGTTTTCCTCTGACGAAAATTATAACTGAACTCAGTTTACAAGGATGCAATCCATAGCTTTCGTCGGTATAATGCGGTTGAGACCAATTTGTAAGGTAACGATATGCTGGGCTCATAAAAACAAGGCGAATTTGTCATAATATAAATGGAAACAAAAATGAATGTAAATTGTAAATGAAATCAGAGATGATTTAAAACCAAAACAATTAAGTTCATGGTTCTTGCAGTTGTGACGTCAAAACTGAGTTAACATCAGAAACATTTTCTGCGCAGCGGTGACAAAACTGTCTTAACCCGCGACCCCAGTGGGCCTCCGAGACAGTTTCGCCATGGTGGGAAGGAGTCAAAATGACCCCCGTCTAACTAAAAACCTTAAAGGGATAGGACGCAGAAAAAGGTTCAAAGGCTCTTGTGATGCAAATTCGAAGTGTCAAGAGTATTTCTAGCTCAGGTAGGGGAGACCGGGGCACGTTGTGTCACTTTTTTGCAAATTGGCCCTGGAGGGCACACTTATCAGAGTTGGTGATTGATACTTTCTAATACTGTTACATACAATTAATAGCTTCAAATCGTTTTTAGGAGTTCAAGTGGTATCTCAATTTGTTTCGACACCAGTGTCGATAATGTGGCGAATGACTCATTTGACAGAACCTGCCCCATATAAGGGGCACGCCTCTAGTCACTATGGGGGGCACATTCTGTCATTGATGGGGGCAGCTTCCTAGAGTCCTGGAACGGGTCACATGTGGTGGTCCCTGCAGGGGGGAGAGGGTTTCGAATTCATCAGCACCAATCAATAGTGTAAAAAATGACGGCTATATACGATCACACTGCATTTTTTGCGTTTTTCACTTGATTATCCATGCACGATATCAGAGTCCCTGAGTACCTATGATTTTCTCATTTGTAACTTGTCCCTTTCATACAATTAAAGACCATGACATTAGAAGCTCAAAAACGCTTTTTTGCAATAAAAATCGTCGAATGACAGGCTACAATGCCTTTTCAAACACCAATATTGTTCCGATGTGTTCAGTTCAGGTTCAGTTCAGTTTATTTTGGTAAAAAGAACATCAAGATCAAACAAACATTTGAACGGATTGCGCAAAAGCAAAAGCTTAAATTATAGCGCCTCTGCCAGAGGAAACAATAAAACAAGAAAATTCAACCAAGACTAAGGAACAGATCACGTAGGCCCGCTCCCAGCCCACCGAGCGGCTTATTCAAAAAATCGGATGGCCAGGCACAGGCGGAACAGCAGGTCAGCGTGGTGATGAGCTGGTAATGTATGGCTGTTGTGTTGTTTGTGGTGTGTTGAGTTGTGTGAAGAGTGGCAAATGAATGTCTGTAAGTGGTGGTGCGAGTCTATACCTGTGTTTGTGAAAATATATTCTTAGATCCCCCAAAAGCAGGAGCTCTAATTTGTTTTTTGGGTGACAAGCCGTCAAAGTCGCGCACAACGTGTCGCGCTGCGTTAAGAGGTTCGTTCTGTGAATCGGTATAGGGGCACCAAGCATGTAATGGGCAGTGTCTCGTTCGTGTGTCCAAAGAACAACGATGGACTTGGTGTGGTTGGAGTTGAAAGATGGGCGTGTAGTGTTTGATAAGCGACACGTAGTCTTGGTGTGTTGTGTGTTTAGTGTTTTGTACCTACTGAGTTAAGTGCTGGTTGGCTCTGGGTGCCCGAATCGACGGCCAGAAACTTGACGAGAGAAGTCACGTCGAGAAGGAGTGTTACGGAGTGTTTCAGGAAGAAGGTTCCAACTGTCTATCGTAGCAGGGATGTACGATTTTCGAAAGGAAGTTAACCGGATAGGGGGGAGTGAGAGAAGTGAGAGAAGAGTGTTGCCCCTTGGCCCCCCATTTTGAACAAAAAGCATTGAACAAAAAGCAATTTCGGAGTACAAATAGAAATATTTTGTCACGACGAATCGAATGCTGTTCTTCCCATCGAAATCGGCCTAGCGGTTCTCGAGACTCTTGGGGGCAGAATCTGCCCCGCAGGTTAATGTAATTCGGCCGCTCGTGAACTGCATCAGGCACCACCGATTCGTGTTTACGCTTGTAGTGTGTACCATATCTGTAACAACAGGGCAATAATTTTCCGTTTATGGAAGCGACCACGAATAGGAATCAGAACCGATTCAGTGACGAAACGCTGCCCCATGAATTGGGTTGACAGAACTGCGCCCACTCGACCCACAGGTCACACTTTTTGCGTTTTTTACTGAAAACTTGGGAGGAATGGGGGCGAATAACGCTCAGCACAATGTTTCGACATTCCTATAGGCCTGAGCAGCACGTTCAAAGTCAGTATACCATTATCTGAATGGCCACAAACGCAAAGTTTTGTTCAGTTAATAAAAGTTGGATTTCTGTTGAAAAACAAACTTTTCCAAGATTGACCGAATCTGGTCGGCGGCATGTTGTTGCTTTGATAGTACCGGGCTACTGCAAGCACAAAGGAAACAAATATGTTACGAAACAACAATATACCTTGCGGTGGATAGTTACGAGGAACCCCGTGACATAATGTTGCCCCGTGACAGAACGTGCCCCCATTCTCCCCTACATATTGAGGTCACCAGAGGTCATCAAAGATCAAATTTTCCAGTTTTAGGACTACGCTTCGAACAATGCCCAAATGTCTCGGGAACTATGGTAGCTCAGGAACAAACAGAAAAACAACCGGAAGCTCTTGCAAAATGCAATTGGACTAGGTGTCCTAAAAATTGAGCTCAGGTCAATAGTTTAGGCTCCAGAGGTCATTGACGGTCTACAGTTCCATTTTTGGTAATACTTGTTTTCCTGGACAGCTTTTTATCTAAAAAGGATAGAGCAATTATTTTGACACTATCGTGTTTGTTTCATCGAGGCGCTTTGCACAATTTATATGGCAACCTGGTTAAGTCAACTTCAAAGTTTGACCTCAGGTAAAGGTCATTTGGTAATCCCAGGTAGGTCATGCTGCATATGGGGCGACGCGGCCAGACGAGACAAACACAGTGGTGTCATCTACTCGTCTCTATACGTAATGTATTATATCAAGAGTTATTAGCAAAGCATTGCTGATGACTTCAGATGAAATTGCAGAGTTAACTGAGCAACAAATGCACCTTGGTCATCAAGAAAGAGCTAAAATAACATTATTTTAATCAAATCAGCCTGATCCAATACACATTGCCTGAAAAGGAAGCATTTATTTAATTTCCCGTTCACTTATAATGGGAAGGCTAGGAAAATGACCTGATATTAGGACACCGATGCAAAAAAAAATCCGAGATACGCCAATTGTAGGTACTTGTGACCTTAGGAAATCCTGCAAGTTTCAAATCTGTCGGACACAAACTGTGGCCTTGGCACGATCACAAGCATTTTGGAAGGCAAGGTCACTTGACGTGACATGACCTGAGATGATCTGAGATCAAATTGTTGACAAAGTGTGGAAAATTGAAGTTTTAACAGCTGTACAAAATTTGGTAGCGCTGCGCGCCGCCGTTTTCCCACTATTCCGGAAAACTTCAGGGGGTCAAAATACCCCCTCCCCCACCACCAGGGCGAGGGTTAGGGTAAGTGCAATGGAGAGCTGTATGGTGTAGGAATCTGAACCAGAAAGCTTGAGGGACGATTCGTTTATAAAAGTCGATGTCTTCTGCAGTCCATTTTTCAACCCTCGCCCGGGTAGGGGGGTGGATGCCACCCTCGTTTTTTCCAAAATAGTTCACGTTGTTAACAATTGAACGCGAAAAAAAATCTTCCAGTGCCCTCTTTTTGAACGATTGTACATATACTAGAAGTAAAAAAAATGATCTTCCAACTTTCATGACCCGTGACCTATGACCTATTTATCAAGGTCATATCAGGCGCAACTGGCGTCTGTAGTATCGATCCTTGTTAAAAATCCTTCGGTTACATGTGCAGTTTCCGAGTGTTTGTTGTTCAGGACTCCAGGAGCTTATGCAAATGTGTTTCCAGGTGACGGTTGTGGCTTCCGCTGAGATTGTGACGTCGACTGACCTTTTCTGAGGTCAACCGAGGTAACTGACCTCCAATGGCCTTAGATAACTTTTGTTTGGCTTCTAACCGTTTCTAGAACAGTTTGCGACGCTGATTTCAAATCTGGGATCCATTTTACATAATCATATATTCCACTGGGGTCATGCGCTTCCACAGATCAACTGAGGTCACTGACCTCAGAAAACCCGACATGATGTTTTTGGAATTTGGCAGTTTTTAGGCCATTTTGTGACACTGATTTCAAATTGAGCATGTATATATAAAGCATACCCAAATGTTTCTTCGCCATTTTGGCTCGATCAGTATTTAATTTTCACATATTTACGATTTATGACATTTGGTCATCGATTTCAATATTTTGCTTCTGAGTTATGAGTTACGGAACAGGGATGTGCACGTGCGCACGTGCAGTGTGCCCCAGAGTTTGACTTGCGCAACATTGCCAGTGGTGTGGTCTCAAACCACACACCACATTTCAGCTTAATCGGTCCAGCCGCTTCTCAGCTATAGCAGGATATCATTGTCTGACACCCCTGACGCGGAACGTGCCACGCGCCATGCTGACCCGTCACGTGAAGACGAACATGTACAAACTAATTGACTCTGAGATGATGTATACGAGATGACGAAGGCTGTGCTTCTCTCACTCGGATGGCTGCAACATTCCTTCAAACTGACTATGAGAAAGCGTTTTGACGGTTGAGTCGGGTGCTCTGTCCGCCCAGTGTTAGATGATAACATCTGTGTTACTCAGTTCTAGAGCGATTAAAATTTTCTGTACAGATGCCAAAAAAGTTACTGTCACGATAGTTTCTGCCTCTGGTCTGACTCGTGCTGCACGATAGTCGGAAAATCCAATTAGCCAATTACATATATCCCTCTCCCATATGGTAATACCGGGAGGCGAGCGGCAAGAAAATAGTGTTCAATTGATGCACTGCATGTACCGACAAACAACAGCCAGATAACGACAAAAGTTGACATTGGAAACAGCTAAACGGGGGTCAGCAGTGTAACCAAAGAGGTGTTTTAAGATACTTTCTACGCTAGACTTCCGTCAGAGCGAAGAGCAAGACAAGTGCGCCCAGAAATGGAAGATATTTCAAATAGAGCACTTGAAAGGACTTGTATAGCCGTTTTCACGAAATATTTATTCACGGAACATCGTTCATCGGTGAGGTGATTAAAGTGACAGAACATCTGCCCTAGATTGTACAGTGAGGACTCGCTCGTGCTTCGCGCTCGCTCGTAAATAATTTGTTATTATGGAGTTGATTTTAATTACTGATTTTAGAAGAAAATGCAATAGTATTTGTATGAGTCATTTTTGCATATCTGTAACAATTGCTCGAACGCGGCTTTTGATAGAACTAAACATAATTTTGCTTTGTTTTCTGTTTATCTTCCCTTACTCATCTTTGCCGTTGTCGAACTACCATGCATGTCAAAATCATGAAATATGATTTCTTACTGCTACGTTTAAACACCTGGCATCATTCAAGGCAAAACAAGCAAAACCAGTTGTCTGGGCGTTGTAGGGAAACTTGCCATGAAAAACAAACACGCAGCTGGAATGGATTACAGAACCACTTTCATTTTACCTAGCCACAACCCCTGAACATAACTAGCTACTGATATTCTATTTCAAGCTGGGTTTAACCTGCATTGTCCCGTGCCAGCTTGATTCCGACGTTTGAAACAAGCAGCGTATGACCAATGAGACGCCATCGCTGCCATGGGCTTCCGGCGATGCAATCTGCAACGTGTATTGTGCACAGATTCGTGCACCGACACGCTACAGTCACAATTTCCACCAAATGCACAACCTACTGCGTGTTAATCCTCCGTCAATATATCTGACTCGATATCGCCATCCTAAGTTTGCCAGCTGATTAGCAGTGAGCGCGTGGGGCCACGCTGGCCCCAGATTTGCGTCGCATACCAGCACGCTACTCTTAGTTTCGATGCTGACACCGTGCCCCTCCCCGGATCATCCCAACACGGCACCGAGGGCTTCGGCGGACGACGGCAGCTTTCTCCAGCGTTCCCGGTACAACCGCAGGGGAGGGGCCGCCGGAGAGACGGCCCAGGGGCAACGACCCCCGCCAACAGCTGGCGTGTTTGGGTTCAACTGTTAGCATTGTCGATGGCTGACGTCACGCACCGGCTGATTCCAGCAGCCACTTGATAATGATTCCTGAGCCCGCAAAGCATGGGTCGGGTGCACCCTTGGGTGCCCACTCAATTCTTCCGATTGTCTGGGTTGGGTATGCATTTTTGGACTTATCATGGGTACTGGGTGGGCATGGGTATGACAATTTTGGAACAATGTCGCTAAGCGTTATTTTTTTACTTGACAACCAGATGTTTAACCAGGTATTTTTTAATGATATAGGACACATAAACAATAGGCTTTGGCAATTATATGACAACAATAAATCGTGGTAAGTAATAGCGCTTTTTAAACATGTCTGATCCTACCTAAGTCTAATCCAATATGAAAACGTTGACTGCGAAGTGCTCGATAAGTCCAAATCAACAGCAACACTCAGGTGCCTAATATTATTTCTCGTTAATAGTACGAAAGTCAACATGTTAGGGTAATGGATGCAAATTTTGTGAAAATAATTATCTGCCTTATCTGAATGGTCCCCAATGAGCATGGGTATCAATATTATAAATTTGGATGGGTCTGGTCTGGGTCTGGGCTTGGTGTTCATGGGCTTCGGCTGGCCTGGGCTTGGGGTTTGGGCACCCATGATAGTCTCTGCCGCAAAGGCTACTGACGCCGACGAGGTTTAACCTGAACAAATGCGGGTTGGCGGTTGTTTGCGAGCTACCCAAGCGACCTGTGCGTGCAAGGCCGTCCAATGAGCCGGCCAAGTTTGACGTTGTTCATTGTTTGATGCCTTAGTAGGAGGGATGGATATTGGATATGGATATGGTCGAAATACTGCTGACAAGAGACTTCAAGGTATTGGTCAGCGTTGAAATTGCGTGTCCGAAATCTGAGCACAAGAAAACGAGCAGTACTTTCGCAGTCTGGAATGCATGGAACGCAATCCTGTTGTTGAGGGACACAAGAATGCTTGCACCAAGCCACACGCGTTGTTCCCACTCTGGGATTAACAGTTTGGGTTGGTACTTATCCCGGGTTATAAAATCTGACATCTAGGATTACACCTTGATAAGAAGTGTGCACAGACGACCTCACACTGCAAATTACTGTAGTTCTCACAAGTCACAAACATTTACAGCTGGATTTCCAGGGTGTGAATTGTGCCAGCCTTAATCTGTTATCCAGTTATGTTTTACGTTTTATTCACTTCTTTATTTTGTGATCCATTAGTTTTGTTACATGCCCAGCTACGTTACGATTATCCAGTTTATTGCTCCTAATCCAGTTAAGTGTCGGTGTAATCCGTGTTCGGTGCATTATTGCACCCTGACATCATCCGACGGGTTTTCTGTTCATTTACATTTGCGTCATTGCATATTTTAAGCAAGTTGATTTTTTAACAGGACAACGACACGCATGATTCGAGGGATAGTGCCACATCGCGGGCCGATATAAAGTTTTTTTGTGTGTATCGGTAGATTAAGCGTATCCGATTTCACCTGCAAAATCTGGTTTCAAAACTCCCCCCACTAGATTAAAAAATACATTTGCACCTCTAAATGCTTGGCAAGCATTTGTAATATTAGAGTCGCCTCTTCACTATTTTGAATCACTACTTGCGGACTATAACCTCCTTTTGAATATTGTATAAACTCAGCATCACCATTCCGTCAGCGGACTTTAAAACTAAAATACGAATACAGTTAATCATGTGAACAACCTTAGCTTCTTTCATAATAAAACAGCAAGAATGACAATGGCTCGAGTATGGACCGCAGAAGATGAGTTACTATCTTATAACACAGATAAACTTTTCAAGGTCAAGTCATGGTGAATCCGAACGCTTGGGCTTTGGGCGCGCTACTTGGACACCTCGTAACAGTTGCGCCAAAACAGGATGAGAGCACTCAGAGCAGTCATCTCGAATTTAGTGCTGAGCACAGAGCGACCAACGTTTAGGAGTAAGAAATAAACTAAAAAAAATATTTGCCGATTTAGGGCAAGTTTGAGCAAGAGCATACATTATTATTGATCCCCACCATGCATTTAACTAAGTTGCTTTTTATAAATCCTCCGGAGGTGGTAATATCCTTTGAACGATTCTTTCCAAAGGCATCATAATGCTCTATGGAGCACATTCAGCAGATACAGGTGTAGCGAGCAGTGATTGTGGCCTCTTCAACCAAGATAACTTGCTCAATGCTTAGTCTTTGGTGAGCGTGAACCATGATCTCTGCTTTCCAAACAGCCACGTAGCAAGGGGGCTTGTAAGTCATCCCTCCCCCCGGAGCAGACAAATTTACTTAAATTTACACATTCACAGCTGGGACCAACGTTTTGGAGTAAGAAATAACTGAAAAATTAATTGCCGCTTTAGCCCTATGTTTATGTTTATGTTTATGTTTATTGATAAATCACCAACAGGCACACATAGACGAGAAACCCACTGCTGTTCAACACTGGCGGAGAATCGCTCTCCAAGAGACGCAAGATAAACTATTTATGGCAGGGTCCTGGCTACCTCTTTAGTGGCAGGGGGGGGAGGGCGGATTCGCCCCCGGAGATCTCGAGATCTACCCCGCCCGATTCCATTTACAAAAATAATGCCCCCACTATGTTAGTTTCGTATTCTCCCTAAGCAGTCGGGAGAGAGGACAGCGCTGACCTAAACAAAGTATTTGAATAGGCATCTTTCATTAAGAAATTAAAACCATAATACGTATGCTAGTAGAGGAAGGACACACTTTTCCTATAGAAGTGTCCGATTCCAAGTATCTTCCACGAGTCGACGACTACAAAGGTAAATGTAAAAATATATGCCTCCAGCCCCGGTCTCCCCTACCATTTGTTTATTTTGCCATTGCTTTGTCCTGGAAAGACATGTAGACTGTAACGCATTAATGTATGCCCTCCGGCACAGTATACCAGTCTATTTGAAGAAGCTAGCATCAAGTCGCAGTCTCTGGCCCGCCCGTCGGGTGGGTAATAAGCGGTATTTGCGGTGTGCGGTGTGACCAGTGGCGGACCCAGAGGAGGGGGCCAGGGGGCCATTCCCCCTTGGGTCTCGAGCTTGAGGGGGGCACTCTGACCGCCTGAGGGGGCACTCTGACCACCTGAGGGGCACTCTGACCACCTGAGGGGGCACTCTGGCCGCCTGAGAGGGCACTCTGACAGCCTGAGGGGGCACTCTGGCCGCCTGAGGGGCACTCTGGACAGCCTGAAGGGGCACTTTGGCCGCCTGAGGGGGCCCTCTGACCACCTGAGGGGGCCCTCTGACCACCTGAGAGGCATTCTGACCACCTGAGGGGGCACTCTGACAACCTGAGGGGGGCACTCTGACAGCCTGAGGGAACCCTCTTGCCGCCTGAGGGGGCACTCTGGTCATCTTAGGGGCACTCTGGCCGGCTGAGGGGGCCCTCTGTTGACCTGAGGGGACCTCTGGCCGTCTGAGGGGTACTCTGGCCATCTGAGGGGACAATCTGGCCGTCTGAGGGGCACTCTGGTCGCCTGAGGGGACTCTCTTGCCGCCTGAGGGGGCACTGTGGCCGGCTAAGGGGGCCCCCTTAGCCTGTTGACTGTTGACCTGTGGGGACTGCAACATTTGGCAAATAAAAAAATGAAATAGGGGCACCCTCAAAATATAGTGGAACAAATCCGTTGAGTTTTCATATTTAGGTATAGGTAGGGGCACCACTGCAATTGATGGCCCCCTCCTTGAAGATTTTCTGGATCCGCCACTGGTGGTGTTCGGAGTGCAGACCTACGTAATCTATTCGATTTAAAGATCAAGAAAGTGGGATAGATATAGTGTCATAATAAATAGGCAATGCACGTTCCATGTTATCTCGTCCATTCCATAAATCGAGTTATATATCATTTAAGCACGTACCGGTATATCCTATCAATCGCACTTAGATAAGTGGAGATATGTGTAGTTGGGTCAAAGAGCATGTTTCAACTTCGATGGTATTGGTTTTGAACTGAGATAGATATTGTCTTTGGCAGTGATTGAAAGGTACAAATTACTAAAACAAACATTTTCCCAAAAACTTAACCATTTTGAAGTTATTTAATTTTTAATTTTCCAAAGAGGTCTATAAAAGTGCCACCGCTGTTTGACTGGCAGCCACTTCAAGATTGTTGGTCCTGGGATAAAAGTAACCTATATTTCTCGAACCTTGGCTCGATTACTTACCTGCTGACGCTTTTATGCCTGCTGCGAGTACGATAACACATGACTTGTTTGCATTCAAGTCGCCAGAATTGTCTAAAAATATTGTGTATATTCTCTATAACTTTCTGAAGCTTAAAAATGACATCATTGTCCCTCCAGGTCTCCAATATGTAGTATGAGTTAATAGTAGACTATTTATCAGAGAGAGAGAATACATATCACATGTTCGGTTTCTTCACAGAGCAGCAGCAATTAACTATCGATCATACATGTTAGAATAACTACAAATGGGATGAATCTTTAACATATATCGAAAGAGAAAACATCCTGCCTTCAAACTTATGTAGTTTTCGAGACACAAAGTTATATATATATTTTGCGCATCAACACACATACCGATGTCATTGTGGCTTTGGACATGCTCAAATTTATATTGTTTGCGCTAACATACGTTGTGTAAAATTAATCGCATTATAAATAGCCCGGGTGGACTATGCTTTAAGTATATTAGACGAGCGATCACGCGGGCCAGGGAAATGTCGGGCCAGAAAATTTGTTCGGACGCGAATTCCCCCATGTTATTTGATAGGCCGGGCAGAAACAAAGTTTCTTGAGCCGGCTTTTCTGCCCGCCTAAACTTAATAAAGTTTACTAACTAATATTTACTGTTACAATTAATGTGTAATGAGGTGCGCGTAGTCTCTATATGCTTTAAAGCAACAAGAACTGTCTGCAGGCATGCTGGGAAAATCTACTGACCTAGAAAAGACCTGGTACGAAATATGATCTGGAGTATATATCAGTTTACAGACTTATAGCCTCAGGAGTCATGCGCTGGGCGCGTCGCTGCACATCTGTAACCTCTCGCTACGACTTTTGCAAACTTTCGAGATTTTCCAAGATAATTTCGTCGGCCCGGTCAGTAATATATATTCTGAGACCACCCGTAACCAAAGACAAAACTCAGTAGGTAACATAACTATGAACATATAGCTTTGAAGTTTTTCTCGTCAAAACAAACTGACAAACAACAAAAATGAATTAGACGTAAAGAAACATAAAATAAGAACGCAACAAAGGGCCTGTTGAGCCCATCTGAGATTGTACATCACCCTTTACCCTTTCCAAATAGTTACATTTATAAAAGCAAATCACAAGTTTGTATGAACAGCTTATCCCTTCACCGTAAAGCATTCATATAATCTAATTTTGAACGAAGCAAGTGTTACTGCAGCTGTGACATCCCCTGGTAGCTTATTCCAATGTCCTTCAACCTTTCTACTGACAGATATAGACTGTCGTAGCCTTAAGTCCCACTTTGTTTCAAAATGAGTTTATGCTGATGACCTCTACCTTGAGCCTCCCTATTCATCCCAAATATTCCCTTTAAACATCCATAAGTATTGACGGAATGGAATTGTTAGATTCTACTCAAGCACTTGTATTTGCGCTGATGAATGAGTAGCGTTAAGCAGAACTTAGCTTCGCGAGACCACACCATGAGCTGTTATCATATTGTTTCCGAGCAAAATGCTGAGATCATCGCAACCCAACAGCGGAAACACTCGGGAGTCTCGTGATATATTTTAATAAAAATATGAGCGTGTCGAGGCACGATATACCAACAGGTGATAAACATCGTCATCGAGTGCATGTCACCGTGCAATTGAGGCTCCATTTTATCAGACACGTCACTCTAAACACTTCATAGTTTGACGATTCTTGTTAAAGTTTCCGCGAAAATTATACCTGCTGCTGGTGATGAGCATGATCGACTGATACACAACAAACAAAATCCGATCAACATGTTTCGGATTAGCAAGTCAGTCGGATTGTCACGCGAAGGGAGAGAATCTGCTGATCACTGAGCAGCTCTTCAACAAATTGTTTTGCGCATACCATTTTCAGCAACATTATGTTGCATTGGACCCCATGGCAGTGCTGCCAATTTGAAAGCATTACAATGCTGCAAGAGATAGGTAATCGTAGGAAAGGGAGGGGGCATATATCTGGAAAATGCGAAGAACTGTGATTGTGAAGAAACCAGAGAGGGAGAGAACTGAATACTTTTAGAATCCACTTGTAACATCCGACATGCTCGATTTCGTGTGGCATTTCTAGCTCAAGCATCAACGAAATGACAAGTGCCCAATACTAGTAAAGCATGCATGGCATGAAGCAGACGGAGCGAGTTATTTCATTTGTGTCCGGCAACTGATAGGCAAAAAGCATCGTTGTTTGGTTTGGCAATAGTAAAAACAGACACTTGACCTGCACCTTTCTGTGGCATTTAGTTATTTTTATTGTGATATATCACGCTGCGAGGTGAATTCGAAGTCAAAGCACGTGATTATCCTGCCCAGTCAATATTCAAATGTTTTTGTTTCTTGGATGGTGGAGAGTTTCTTCAGTTGGGTGTAAATATTTTCACGTAGCCTATACCATGTGTTAAATTTTAACGACAGTTGTATCAAAGTGTATACTTTTTATTAGATCAGTGGCAGTGAAACGGTAGTTATCCCTGAAACCCACGCAAGCAAGCAAGCAAGCAGCGAGGCAAGCACGACGAAGTCGATTTGGGCCATCTGTAAGACTCGTAGTGAGGCCGTTTCGCGGCCTCATCCACTCCGTTGATAACCCATCACCAAAAGTAGCGATGTTTGCCAAATCGAGGTCAATGACCTGACCTGGAAGGTGACCTGTTGACCCAAACTCATCGGAAGTAGTCTCGTTATATAATAATATTCATCTTGCAACACGGGACACGTTCGACTATTTCAGGGCTCTAACGCAATACGAAATATAGTTTTGGTAAATTGTTACCATTACACTCAACAGATAGCGTTGTTCACGGGTACCTACCAGAATGCAATTCGTAAATCTTTAACTACTCGCCTAATGTGCATGATATAACAGTTAAATTAGAATAGATGACTAAAAATTGTGCGGGGAGCCTAAAAATATGTGTTTGAGAAGCACACAACACTTAGCGTAGTGGGAATAATCAAAACAAGAGAAAATCGTTCGACATAGCTTCAAGCTCGGTGGCGGAATATTTGTCGGATTCAAAAATTGAAAAATATATTTTTTTCTGAATCAGAAGGTTCCAATACCTAAAAAAGTAATGTGATTAGTGGTTCCTTCATAAAACCATATTTCACTCCACTCTAATCTACATATGTGGGACTTGCCTGCAATCGCCCAAATCACGAGCTACAGTTCTCAAGTCTTTTATATATGATGAATTTAGGAGAAATCGTGGCCGGCCCATGGACTCGGTCACAGACGACATGCTTAGCTCTCCAGTCTGTCACGATTGGATCGGTACTCCAGGGCACCGGCTAGCTCGCGTGTCCATGTATACCTGATGCGCACCTCGAGGAGATGAACTGCAGGCAGGGGCGCAGCCAGACCTTCAGCAAGGGAGGCACGGCGTCTCAAGAGGCCCCCTCGGCAAAGGCCCCTCCCCCACACACATAAAACCCCGCCCCGCACCGCACGTCTTTTAACCTCTAGTCTACACCGCCTATCCTCCAGTCACCTTTATGTGACGCTGTCAGTCCACGTCAGTCTCTGCGCTGCGCACTGATCCCGTCACTCGTCTCGTCTCTCGCCTATTATGACGTGTTTCCCAGTTCCCCTGACGCACATAGCAGCAGCTGACGTCAGCCGGGCCAGCTGACGTCAGCCGGGCACACCGCACACAGTAAGAGAGCGCCGTCACTGCGGTCAGCCGCGCTGTCGTAGACTGTTTGTCTAGCGGGCATTACGCTGAAAAGGACCCCTCTCGTGCACCGCACAACGTGTAATGAATGCGTCGGTAAGTACGCCGGTGATATCGGGGTTACAGAGTGTTGTGACATTTTGTCATTCCCGCCCTCCTTAGGACGATGAGTTGGTGGTCCGCAGTCAGAGGCGCAGCCAAGGGGGCACAGGGAGCACGTGCCCCCTCCGTTGGGCCGACTTTCACACTAACAAATTATCGGCAACGTCCCTGTTTGCGATTTTTCAAGGGCCCCGCAAAATATAGTGGCCTAAATCCGGGTTGATATATTTTTTCACGACACTTGCTTAGGGGGGATAACGGCGGACAAAGATTAACCTGCATCGTGACCTTGCAAAATCCCCTAAGGCGATAACTTGAAAACGCGTGACTTAAGAGGTCTAAAATTGTGGCAGTCGTTTTGTGAGCATAAGATATTCCACCCATCCATCCATTTCGATCAAAAAATGGTTGGGTGACAGGAACTGGCCGTGGGGTCGTGGAATGCCTCAGGAAATAAAAAATATCGGCTAGACCTCGGAGGGCTCACCACTACTAAAACTTAGTTCAGCATGTCAAATATTAAAATCTCTATACAAATTTGCTAGCATATCGTTAGCGCCGGCCAATAGCATTTTAACAAAACGGCTCGTGAACGCTGACCTCGACGGTCATTTTGCTTTTCGACGGTTTGTTCGCATTGTTCGTATCGATTGTTGACTGTCTTAGATGCGCCGTTTCACATAACATCTTCTTCTCTCTGATTTCCTTCACAATTGTGGCGATCGTTGTATCGATAGGTTAATAAAAAATAAGCAAAAAAAAATCAACTAAAGTGGATCCAGATGTGAATTTAATTGTATCCAACAATCCAACCCAGCTTATTGGGGGCTGTTTATCGTATTTTTTACATTCCAAAACAGTAGAGGCACACTCCCATTAACATAACCGCCACATAAAGCAGGGGTTATTGGCAGTGGCAGCGTAAGGTACTTTTGGATGGGGAATAGAAGCCCAGGGGCCTCTCAGCCAAAGGACTCCCAGGGCCAAAGGTCCCTAAAAAATGGCACGGTATGGTATCTCCTCAGATTTAGGCCGCTATATTTGGCAGGGCCTCAAAATGGTCGCCAAAAATCTACAGGCCCATGTTGAAATATCAGGCCTTTCAAGAGCCCCCACCCCCTCCTCAGGCCGACTGGGGTTCCAGCTCAGGCCTACCGGGGGCCCTCTGGCCAACTGAGGGCATTTTGTCGGCATTAGAAGGCCCTCAGTCTCTCAATAAGTTAGGGGGAGGGATGCCCTCCAAACAATATATATATATATATATATATATATATATATATATATATATATATATATATATTATTGAGAGGGGAAGCAGAGACCCCTCATCAGCCGCCCCTGGTTGTTGGACTTGACTATAAACGATGAGTTGACGAAGGACGTGTGCTACCAACCAGAAGCCGTTGCACATCGCGCACAGCCGACAGTCGCCGACAGCTCGCAGAGATAAGGTGACAGTTCGCAGGAGTGTCGAGCTGCTGCGTCGCAAAGTAAACCAGACGGCCGCCGAGGCGCTGCAACTGTTTACTGTTATGTGATGGGTTGCCTGAAGTTGGGACCTGACATCACACCCACCGCTGTGCCGGTTATCAGATGCATCGAAGCGGCTTATTATGCGCCCCACTGAGAGGAGGGGGGGACCGACTCCCTCCCGGATTTTCTCCGTAACTAAAAAACCATGACAGATATCGACGTGAAACTTTTGAGTTATTTATGGTGCATCAATTATACGTCTTCTCACACAATTTCGATTAAATTGATTCAGGACTTTGGGATATCATAAACTTTTTAATGACGTTATGTCCTGTCATTGTTTAGTTTTGAAGCGAATTTCAAATGAAAAACGCTAAAAGAAAGGAAATAACACCTTCCAAAATTGATGTCCCGGATTTTCGAAATGTTGGTTTTTACCCCAAGTATAAGTAACTTATGGCAATTTGTATTACCTTTTTGTCTTTTATTGACCAGATATAGACAAATAAATGCCACCGCCATATTTCTGAAACAAAATTTGCCTTTAAGCATGCATTGTTTACTTATATTAATAAAATTTAAAATTTGATATTATACGACCTGACCTCGACCTTTTATGGTATCAGGTTGTAAAAATGGCTCCTACTACCGAATTGGCCAGCCTATTACTACCTTTGGCCAGCAGTGACCTTTTGTGACCTGATCCTAACCTTGACATTAAGTTATAATTGCAATTTTGCTTAATGCAGAAGATGCATTATACCTATGAGAAAACTTAGTGCGATAAAATAGTATCAATTTAAGGCTTTGGATGGACAATATTACCCAAAAACTAAAAATGCCTATCTCAATTTTGACATTTGACCTGACAGTGACCTGACATGTGACCTTATTTCGAGACAAAAATAAAAAAAGATGTGTCTCATTGAGAGTTTTCTATTGCCACCTAGCGCGTCTCGCTGCAGTTATTGGTTCGGAAGATAACGAGGGGCAGCCAATCTGCCCCCCCCCCCCCAGGGCGCCTTCGGCCATGGAGACACCAGCGCCCCGCTGGTGTCTCCAGCCTTGACTCCCTGGCGTGTTAGGTATTTGCAATATCAGTCGTGCCATTTCTATCATTTAAAGTGCCGCGGATGGTGCTAAAATATATAATGAGTACACCAGTCAGAGGCGGCCCAAGACGGCTGATGAATAATTGACCAAGGGGGAAGTCAAAGTTCGTGACCTAGGGGGATGGTCAGCCGTTTTTTACAAGGAGTAAATCTTTTAAGCATGCCGATTGCCGTGTATCTATATTGGCTTTTGAGTTCGTGCGGAGTTTCAAAAATGATCTTGAACTAATTAATTATTAGGCCAGGGTTTTGCTGAAGTGGAGGGAGGGGCTTCGAAGAAATTGTCGTCAAACGCTGTCTTAATACTTACCACAATGGTAATTTTACAAAAATTAGGACCATACAACCATGGGTGTAGAAAGTTTTTTCAAGTTGGTGTGTGACTGTGGCAGACGGACCACCAGTGGCGGATCTACGTGCTTGGCCAATCGGACATTTGGCTCCCCCCCCCAAATCGTCCGAAATCGGGAAAAAATGACACATTTCATGATATAGAAGGAAATCTAAGCAACTTTTGCGAAGGAAAGTTTGCTTCAAATCAGCTAACAATGCATGAGCAAGCGAAATCCAATAAATTTTCAGAATAGTGTGAGACTTTTTTGAATTTTTCTCACCCCAAACTCCCATTCTTGATCCGCAGTTGCCCATACCAAAGACCCATGGTGACAGTCGATGATGCATATCTACATCCAAGGCGTTTAAATACGGTATAGGAATGTAGGATTATTCATCATCGAGATCGATATAATTTATACAACAGGCAACCACACCACGGTCACAATCGTGATCGTCTGTGAGTCACAATGTACTCATGTCTCAAATCAAGAATCCTCAAAATGTGCAAATCCGTGGTGCTACCAAATATGGATATTTTTTTTTTTACTGATTTGTTTAAAAAAACATTGTCCAAGACTGTATTTTAAAGTTCATCTGGTGTTTCGACAAATTAAAATAAATTTAAACAAAGTCGTACATGCAAGAAGATCATAACATTTCTTTCTGGCAAAATACGGTGCATAAATATTGGGGGGATTATCCCCCCCACCCTTAAGATTGGGGGGACGCGTCCCCCCCGTCCCCCCTGTGGCGGAGCCCCTGCTCCAACATTACGTTTGTTGCATTTGTGCTAAGAGATATGACCGGCTGCAGGTGGTGATACCAGTAGAAGGTACCATCAGTAAGCCACTAATTCAGAGTCGCTGTAAAACGTGCGACACCGCTATGCCTTGGAAAAAAGTGAGCATTGCCGACAGTACATGACCGAAGCATTGGTGCTGGCTTTCAGCTCTTAATATCAACAGGAAAGGCGGAGCAACAAGTGGACCATGACCCCTCAGTTTTCACATTTTCAGACATTTTATTTCTTCCAAAATATTTGCTTGCTTGGGACAAGAAAATTTGTTGGCAAAAGGTTTACCAGAGAAGAGCCCTAAATATGCAAAGGAATATTGCACAGGGGAGTTTGTTTTCTCTCAGGACAAGACACAAATTCCGCTGCACCATCCCCCTTTCGTGACGTTCCTACACTCCTGACCAACAACAACAAACGTAAACTGGGTGCTTCTATAGACGTGTTATGATAAGTCTCGTTAAATACATGTTTGTGTGTGTGGGTGTAAGCACAATTTATAAATACCTTTTTACTGCATGGGTCCATGCCAGTTGAGTTGGGCGTCGTTTTAACATGTCCTGGCTTTCCAGCCGATACACCACGTTCATACAAAACACTTGTTCATTTCGGAGAATGTCCAGCAGCAGCGGCTTCTACACGGAGCTGCTGCGTCTGCACCAGAAATGGTGGCTCAGAAAAGTCGGAACCAACACTATCGACCACCTCAGTCCATATACACGCGGGCGAGGGACGTGCTAAGCTAAAATAAAGTCACCTGACCGCAACAATGTCCGCTCTCGACCGTCATACTGTGAGTTACTAAGAGCCGCACTCTGTAGGTGGTTTACACAACACGCCTGATCTTCATAGAAGTCTTCTTCAGGGACTGGAAACGCTTCCACCTGTACCACAAAATTCCCTGCAGGTCGTCACCAGGACCGTCCCGGTACGGGCCGTTCAGGTTACTGTCACCACAGTCAGCGTACCACCAGGCACCAGTACGGAGCTGTGCACAGTGGCGTCCGGACCGGCCGTCCTGATCCCTGTCTCGGGTAGAGAACTGATAGTTGACGCTGCGTCTGAGACTGTCTCCGGCATCTCCTCTGTAGTTATCTGCACTCAGTCTGAACCCGTCATCCTCAGACGAGATGCGGGAAATTTCTGGTAGATGGCGTTGCTTCTCTCCCGCGAAATCCTCCAGGTCCAACCCTCAGCTGTTAACCTCCATCCGGTGCTGACGTCATTTCCTCCAAAGATATCAAGGCCCCAACCCAAAGAAAACTCCCCACTCCCAAAAGAAAAATAGCCGAAGCTCGCTCCTTGTAGGCGGCCCAGGTCGAGGTAAAGTCTGGTGGAGCGCTCGATGTTGGTGCGCCGCTGAAATACGGTCCACTTCCCGCCATCCGTGACCAGGTCACAGTAGGCCTCAACGGGTGGCAGGGAGCGGTCCAAGCCCAGCCATAGCAGATAGATCCCGCTCTGGGCGCCGGCAGACAGCTCGCTGCAGTCGCCGGGTAGTGTTGCGTCCTCCACTTGGTTCAGCCTGACGGCCAGCTCATCGATCTGAGTGTCCTGTCTGGCCGTCTTGTTGAACACTACGTCTAGCCGGGATTGTTCGCTGCTGTATGTTTCGGTCAGCACAGCCAGCTGAGATTGCTGGCTGTCCAGTTGTGTTACTTGTTCGGTCAGCTGGGATTCCTGACTACCTAGCCGAGAAGTCAGGCTCTTCAGTTGTGCTTTTTGGCCGTCTCCTTTCGCAACCACCTTATCTAGTTGTGATTTCAGCGTGTTCAATCTGCTGTCCAGCACGTCGATTTCAGTTTGCTGTCTTCCAGTGTTGTTCACCGCTCTGTCGAGCCGGGATCTCAACATATCCCTGCTGGATGTGTTAATCAGCATAGCCAGCTTAGATTGCTGTCTGTTTAATTGTATAACCAGTTCGGTCAGCTGGGATTCGTGCTTGCGTTGACGTCTTTTGAGCTTTAATTTTTGTCTGTCCGCTTTTGCAACCAGCCCGTCAAGCTGAGACAGCTTTGTTTGTTGTGTGTCTAGTCTGCTGGACAGCTCGTCCACCCGCGAGTTGAGCCTGCTGTGGCAGCGCGTGAAAAGCTCGTCAAATCGCACCCGTTTCCTGTCCAGCACACTCCATCCGCCCTTCCGAGTCTTCTGCCAGCTGGTCCATCTGCGACTCTAAATCACTGACGAGCGGCCTGCAGCCTGGCCTATGACCGCTCCTCAATGAAAGCACTCACAGGCTCTCCCGAGTGGTGTCGATAGTGGAGACGACGACCTGCTGCTGCTGCTGTTGAGCCGCGGACAGCCGGCCGTCACACCAACACCGGCCGCCTAGCAGACGGACCGCACCGCACTGCTCGGAAGGCTGGATGGCATCCTGAGCACGTCGTCGGGTCCACGGGCTACAGAACACTAGTCCACTACCAGACCGACACCACCGCCGTGGCTGTCCGGGACTGACTGCCCCGCACTGGTCCAGCGCCGCTGGCGGCACCCGCCGGCCCTGTCTGCTCCATGGCTGACGGGGGGTGGGGTGGGGGGAGGGCTGCACTTCTGCAAACTGATAAACAATTGCATCAGCTTGAGCTGGCGTTGCCAAGGCCTGACAGAGAACGGGAATTGGCATCGGCCCAAATTCCGAAATAGCTAAAGAACACTCCACTCCCCTGGTTGTACGCCCCAGTGCACCATAAACCATCGTGAGCATGTTGAAGGTCTGCTCTTAGCTGGACGGCTAGGGTGCTGCTCTACCGATGCTCGCATCAGTGAACTGCAGCATTGCAGAGGGAGCACGCCATCCATGGGTTCCTCGTCAACCGCCCGCAACCGTCAAGTCGAGTCGTTATCCGTCCCTGACCTCTGACAGTGGGTCCACCAGTACCGGATGCCTGGCCATTGGAACTCTGATGCGAGTTTAGCACTCCCCGGTCGGGGGGGGGGTGTCTGTGACTGCTCACGAGGCCGGGCTTGGTGGCTTGTGGCACTGTGCAATATCAACCAATAACCATGAACCGTCGATCTCCAACCCTCCTGTCCAGATGCCGTCTGATGGCGTAGACACTCGGTGCCCACTGCCCAGGCTTGAGCAGAGCTTATCTGCCCATTCTTTGCAGTAAATTGGTCACCCCACTGATAGAGGCTTCGTCGAACCTTCAGAAAGGGGAAGGCAAGCAAGTCCATGGTGGTTCCCCCCCAAAACCAAAACGCTGAATATGAACAAACTCTAAGGATTTCGGGGCACTTTATTTTGTGAGGGACCTCCATTGTAATATTGTATATTTTTACTTGTAATGACCTGGATTAGACCAGGAGTTTCAGGCAGGACCCTTAGAGAGGCCACTGAACATCACATTGTCAGGATTTTGCTCAGGGAGGGGCGGTGCCTCAAAAGTGCCCCTTCCCGAGCCTTGAAAGGGCCAAACAAAACGGAACGTTACAATAATAAATAATGCAGTATGACAGGTATGGCGTGGGCTATGCTGACTTTTAGGAGCTGGAGTTAGCAAACTGCCCATATCAACTTTGAATCAGCGTGACAAAACTAATTTGGAATCCGCTATACGCTTTCGAATATTTTGTTGGGACTCAAGGCTGGAAAACCTGAAAATCTTTTTGCGCCCGCGAAGCAGCGCGAAAAAATGTTGAGTTTATTCCCTGGGAACAACTGCATTTTTGCCGTTGAAATTGCCCGGAGTCCCCTTTCAGTTCGTCTAAGGGCCCAGGGCCCCTCCGACCTTTCAAAACGTCCCTTGCCAACCTGTGCAGGAACACATCTGGATTCCGCGTAAAGACATGATGTGAGTGAGTGATATATAATTAAAATACATAAGAGGGCCCTAGCTCACCAATACAAACTTTCGGTCTGGTCAGGGGCCCCTCAAAATCTGCACAAGGGCCTTTGACTTCACATGGGGGTCTCCCAGCCTGCTCAGCGGGCCCTTAAGCTAATCGCCTTACGGGGGGGGCTTGACCAGGCCCCTGAGGTTTTTTTAATTGAATAACTTTTTACAAATAAAGCGCATCAATTTCTCAAATTTTCAATTGGAGCTGATTTCCACAAATAATTTTACGTACTCTTGTCCCAGTTTTCATCTACATTGGTAAATATTTTTTGGAGATAATGACGTTTTGATGACGTCTCAATGTTTTCGTAAAAAACGGTCAATTTATTTTAAAAAGTCATAGAGAAGAGTTCTGCAGTCAAAAATGAAAAAATGAAAATCATGAAAAGACTTCAATTTTTATTTCATTTCAAATGGCAATTATGGAATTTTAAAAAAATGACCGCCAAATAATCAAAAACTTTTTTTTAAATCCCCCTGCAAAATCAAAATTTTCCAAGATAATTTAAAAACCGGAATATATATGACAGAAATGAGTTTGGAAATTACCCAAACCGAATTTCAAATTTAAGATCTCTATTTTTGAGTGAGTGATGGCTTCCTAAGTGAAAGAAACTTATGACGTCATTTTTGTATTTAATCTTCTTTTGACTGTTTTGACTAGATACGAACAAATCAATACTGTTTGCAATCAGGAGCAAAAACTGGTCTTGAAACATGCGTTTTTATTTACATTTAGCAATTTCAAATTTTTAGGTTTTCTGATCGTTTTTCCGGACGTGATCGAGTCGAGGTTGCTACTTGCTAATGCTAATCGCCCATAGCAATTTTCATCTACGGTGGCGACTTTCGTCCATAGGAGTTCACTATCAAACACAGACCTAAAAATCGAGTATAGTTCAGATATGCCTAATTCAACGACCAACATTTTTGACGCTAACCAAATCTTATAATTCATAACTTTAATAGTTAGCGGGTACGACAGAGCAAACTGCTTATTTTTGGAGTGGTCCAATTATGTGTCATTCGCACTTCACCTGGAAGGTTTACCGTTTGACCTGAAACAACATGATAACCCAGAGTATATTCCTTACATGGACAGGCCAACATGCTGGTTTTTTTACGGCGGTGCTCTATCTTTGGCTTGTTTTGGAGTTAACAGGGGGGCTGTCAGCCCCCCCCCCTTACGGCGAAGGTGAGAAACGGTTCCCGTAAGGCGAGGGTAAAGACCTGGCAAGGGACTGCACTGGCTGCTTTTGTCGCCCTGCCGAACACGCTCAGGGCCTCTCCCAACCTGCCCAGGGGCTTTTCTGTGGGCTGGCTAGGTCCCCATTTGACGTGTTCATGGGGCCCTCTGACCCACTCAGGGTTCCTTCGGCTTGTCCAGAGTCCCATCTGAAATTTACATGGCTCTTTTGAACGTGCAAGGGCTCTTTGGTCTTTCAGAGAGGGTCCTGTTGCAAATCAAGAACCTCTTAAGTGCTCTAATTACTCTAAAGACCACGCTTCGCGTGGTCTTAAGAGAAAACAAAGGGACCATCGGACCATATTTTTTCAAAGAGGGCACATAGGCCAAAGGGGCACGCACGAACCTTCGGGGGGAGGGAGTTTCCCCTTTCAACCCACTCCCCTTGGGTACACCTATGGTGTTGACTAGTGCTATACAAGATGTTATGGCTTATACCTTATATTATAAGCATAAAGTGTAAAAGGAGACACACGTGAAGTGTCTCGGAAGGAGGTGGACAGTATACACTCGTGACCGTTTCTCGGAGGGAGGTGGGACAGGAGACACACATGAGTGTCTCGAGGGACGTGGGACAGGAGAGACACGTGAAAGTGTCCTGGGAGGGAGGTGGGACCAGGAGACCACACGTGACGTGTCCTCGGTAGGGGGCGGGACAGGAGACACACATGAACCGTTGTCTCGGAGGGAGGTGGGAACAAGGATACACGTGACGTGTCTCGGAGGGAGGTGGGACAGGAGACACACGTGACGTGTCTCGGAGGGAGGCGGGACAGGAGACTCACGTGACGTGTCTCGGAGGGAGGTGGGACAGGAGACACACGTGACGTGTCTCAGAGGGAGGTTGGGCAGGAGACATACGTGACGTGTCTCGGAAGGAGGTGTGACAGGAGACACACATGACGTGTCTCGGAGGGAGGTGGGACAGGAGACACACATGACGTATCTCGGAGGGAGGTGGGACAGGAGACACACGTGACGTGTCTCGGAGGGAGGTGGGACAGAAAGACAAACGTTGGACGTGTCTCGGAGGGAAGGTGGGACAGGAAAACACAAACGTGATGTGTCTCGGGAAGGGAGGTGGGACAGGAACACTATTGTATTAGTACGTTACTATAGTAAGTTAACCATAGTACTTTAGCCAAGTCGTTTAATAGTTACTGAATTGATCACATCTAAGCTCCTGCTTATCTCACCTGCCCAGGCCTGCAGCTTGTTGCCCTGGTTGATGCCGTTGATGAGTTGTGGGTCGGGTGGGACCCAACTCACACGGGCCGAGGTTGAGCTGACTGGCTCCGCCCCAACAGAGGTGGGCGCCGCCTCCGGCACTGCAGCACGGGGGAGGAGGTCAGAGGTGGAACATTGATTACCATCACAAGACACAGAGGGCAGGAAGTTAGAGATGTGCTATAATGGGTGGGATAAAATTCATATATATTTATATTTTTTGTAAATATTTTGTACATATTTGTATTGTGCAATCGAATTACAACGACAATGGAAAAGGAAAAACTGAACTTTAAATAATGTTTAACATAGGTTTGATTAAAACGGGCCGGACAGTAACCGTCAAATGATGGCCCATGGATTGGGCGACGGCATGTATTTCCAAACAAAGAAAACATGCATTAATTAACTATTGTAGCTGCATGTAAAAATCAACACATTCAAAAATTATAGCCAACTCGACTTCAACAATAAATACAATGAAGCAGCACATGCATCCTAAAACACATTTACAATAGCTGTCTACTCTAAGCGTACACTTCCCTGACATCCACCTGTCCGTCCCTCTGACCGAGACCCTCTCTCCTCCTCTCCCTCTGCCCAGCTCACCTCCCTCGCGCGTTTTGACCGTGATGGAGCTGCTGAACACGCCGGTCCCCTTGTTGTTGTACGTCGCCACCTGAATGTTGTAATCCTTCCACGTGATCAGGTCCCGGATCAAGTAATTCCGCTGAGCCCTGCGAAAATGGTGGGATCGCAGTGAGCGGCCGGCGCAGGTTCGAATCCCAGCAGAGGTAAGCATTTGTATCTATGTTGATCTGAATAGTTACAAGGCTATTACATATCCAATTAGTAGTTTAAATACAATATTTCGCATTTTAGAGAAGGAAAGAAAAGAAAAGAAACTAAAACACACACACCACAAATTAATTATTGAACACTAACACATACTACGGCGTCAATTCACAACACAAAACATCCTAACTTCCCCTATGTCTACTTCCAACACCAGTCTCTCCGCATCCCCCCCCCTCACATGGGCTCCAACAACAGTGTCTATCTCCCCCTGTTTTATACCCCTCCCCACTCCCCACCCTCCCCACGGCGACGTACCTCATTGGTGATGTTGCGGTTGCTCCAGGGGGCATTATTGTACCCGTGCAGCCGGTACTGCAAAATGTACCCCAGCACCTGGCCGTTCCTGTGCTCCTCCCGCGGCTCCTGCCACTGGGTCATGATTTCAGCACTGCTGCGCGCCGACCCAACCAGGCCCTGAGGTGGCCCAGAAGGGGCTGCCGGGGGGAAGAGGTTAGTCCAGACAGGGTCAACGGAGGTCAAGCAATCCATCCTCCGCTCCTCAATTATCCCACCGTCTAGCGAACTTCCATCCACGATCCACCCATCATCCTCTGCCTATAACTTTCTCTCGGCCTTCACCATCCTGCGCCAACCCCCAGACGAAGCCACATAGGTACCCTCCTCTGGCTAAAACTCCGACTTAAAGCACACAGTTTCAGTCTCGCGTCAGCGCATGTGTTCATAATAACTGTGGCGTTAGCTCCCTACATCCTTTTCAAAAACTTGCATTCACCTTCCGCAAACTTAACCACCGACCAACTTTACTACGGCTTATGGCTTAAATTATACTCCAAATATAATATATAAGCTGAACGTAAGCTAACTATCTTGTCAGAATTCCAGATGTTCCTTTTTTCCTTTTCAATAACTTCCAGCCGCCCCAGACATAACCCTATTAGTGGCAGGCTCCCGGCTACCCCTATTAGTGGCAGGGGGGGGGTCATATTCGCCCCCCCCCCGGAGATCTCGAGATCTACCGGTCTGATTTTCAAAAATCAAACGCCGGTCGATTCACCTTAACATGATCTACATTTCTAAAAAACGAATGTTATAAATCTTAAATAGGGGCGGCAACGGAGGGCCAAAAAGTACAAAAAAATAGAGGTATTTTTGATCCAATACAGCTGCCATGTTTATCAAACCGATTTTCAATGGCAATCGACATTTATCGCATAGATATTGAGTTCGAAATTGATATGTTTGATGACGTAGTTAAAAATTCAAAATCATAGCGTGTGCAGGTCACTAAATTGTGGGGCGAATTAAAAGCGTAATTAAAACGTTTTTTGATGACTTGTTCTGAACAAAATGCAATAGTTCGTTATTTTTACAATCATACAAAATAGTTATTAAGCATATTTTGTACCATATGAAAACGGTGCCAGGTTAACGAAAAAGGGAGGGCCAAATATACAAATATGATCCGCAGTCCATGCTTCTACACGAAATATAAATCAGTTACTGGTCATAGATATTCCATTTGAATGCCAAAATTTTATAGGCGTATCCAGGATCCCATTTGGGGAGGTGCCAAGACCTTTTTATAGGAATAAATCCCGCTAATATAATTACTTAACTAAGTTCAACAAATACTTAGTTTTGCTTGCAATTTTCAATTCACATAAGTTGCCGCTTTTTTACCCTTACCTGGGCTCGCCTATTCTCTTCAAATGTTTTTCAAAAAGGACCCCCTGGTGCTTTTTTCATCGTTAAAACTGCAGTATGTTATGTCCTTGTAGGCCCATTTGCATAAAAATTCCTTGCAATTTAATATTTACCCCCTTTTCGATTCCTTGAGCGCGCCTCTGCAACTAAAATGTATTTATTTCCTCTTTTGGACTCGATATGGTCTAGTAATCATTCTCAACTATCTGTTTATTGCACCGTAATCGCAGGTTATATCGTTAATCACTATGCAAGTTTACCCCCTTTTTCTGCTGCTGGACACGCCCTTGCAACTCAAGACGTAATAAATTATGCCAAAATTGGAAGGAGAAACTATTTCCAACATCTTAATAGCTATAATCGCAATTATATTGCTTGATTGACTGTCAGCTAGGCGTTTCATATTTTTTGGAAATCCACCCTTTTCAAGTACCTGAAACCGCCTCTGCCTTAAAAAATACAATATATCATGAACATCAACTATTTGAACTTATTTGATCACCGTAAAGCTATGCAACTTCTTCGTACTTGAGGCAGTTAGGAAGAATCCGTGAAGACGCATTTCCGTATTATCGCCAGTTGTCGCCGAAAAATCCTCCCAAAACTGGGCCCTGGAACCGCCTCTGTTCACGTCAGAAACTCAAATTTTGACTGCAGATGGTGAAAATAATATTTTAGGAAAAGTCCGAAAGTTTCAGAGCTACTCGTACTGTTCGGAGATGTCTAGAAAAAACATGAGGGGTGGGCAATATTTGACCCCCCCCCCTGCCACTAATAGGGTTAAACAGGTGTGAATGAAAAAGTCAAGTTAAACCGATTGAGATGGGAGACAAAACCTAGGGACTATCAGGGCTGGGTGCACCCATGGGTGCCCACTCATTATTCGCGATTGTCTGGGTTGGGTTTGCATTTTTTGATTGTCATCGGGTACTGGGGCGGGTATGGGTTTTTACATTTTAGAACAGATGTCGCTAACGTTCTTTTTTCACTTGAACCAATGTTTAACAAAGTATATATTTTTTTAAATGATATAGGCACACTTAACATAGACTTGGCAATAATATGACAACACTAAACGTGGTAAGTAATTGGCAGTACATTTTTAAATCATGTCTGATCCTTAATCTTGATTCAATTCTGCTATCTGAAATGGGCCCCAATGGGCATGGGTATCATATTGATCGAATTTGAATGGGTCTGGTCTGGGTCTGGGCTTGGTGTTCTGGGTTTTGGCTGGGCTTGGGCTTGGGGTTGGGCACCCATGATAGTCTCTGAACAAAAGGACAAATCAATACCTTTTTGTCACTTTATCATTAAAACGGAAGCCTGCTTTAAATTTAAAGTGCATATAAATCCCACTTTAACAAAGAAGACTGCGTCGATTTTTACTCTTGACCTAAAAGAAACGAGTGGAGAGTGGGTTAGTTCCTTTAAAGAACATTTATGATTTGCGACCATGAATACTTGAACGATAAGATTGAACATAACTATGGATGATACATAAAGTTAAAATACACCAAAGGATTTTTGATCAATTCAAAAGGAGAAGGCTGAACAAATAAGAAACAGAAACCAAAGCCGAGCAAACCATCCTCAAGAAGAAAAAACACCGCAGAGGATACCCATCCTAAAATCCAAAAAGGCAGACATTATTCCAACAACACTTTAAAATGCTTTCATAAATGTTGCCAAGAATTCAGCAATCAAAATAAAGAAAATGATCAAGC
>VOPJ01002403.1:0-91507 GCA_014673585.1 Semibalanus balanoides
GTAATTTGTATTTTAGTGGCCGCGACTTTCGTGGGCCCAAATCCTCAAAAAATGGCGGCCAATGACGTCATCTGAGAAGACCCTATAGACATCCCAAATCAAAATTACGTCACGTGATGTCGCACACCTATTATATACAGAGCAGCTGCAGTTGGAGCGGCTTAGAGGAGTTCAGAGGCGGTTAGAGGCGCGATGGGAACAGGCCCTATATTTCTTTCGTTTTGCTACCTTGGTTTTGACTAGATAGCGTTTTATATGAATGTCACATTAGATTGCAGCATTTTAAGACTAATTTTGTGAGTTGTTCCGTGTGTGGCGCATGAGAGGCATTATAGAACTTTTATTTCTGGTAAGAGCCCCTCGCAGAATCAATGTTTAGATCGTCGTTTCTATAAAATTGTAGGCAAATTCCAAGTATAATGCCATTTGTTTGCGTAACTTGAAGATAGTTTGACATTTTTTCCAGCACTTGAAAACGTTTAAGTTTAAATGGATTGATCTCAAACAGTATTACAGCCTCTTATGTTTTGGTGTTGCGTTGATGCCCAAATATTGGCATAAAAATATAAAACTTGATCGATATAATTATGTACTTCCTTCCCCTAGTTTTCCTGACTGATAAAGCTATCTCAACCTATATCTCTTTCTTAGCTATCTAAAATTTAACAATCCGCCTGTAAACAAAGATACAACTGGGAGGAGCGTTGACACTGACGTTATTGGGTTGTCTTTTTTGTAGTTGTAAATGTTTATTTTTATCATTCACTTGATATTAAGAACAGTTTAAATGCAAGCAAAATCCTGGGTCAAACACTCGGACCTCCCCGGGCGTTTTTAGATGTTTCAAAACTTTACTATTTCATCACTAAGTTGATTATTTGGACATTCTGCATGTTTCAGCACACTCATTCTGTACTCATTTACCTTACAATGTTCTAACCGGGGAAGTTTTATCACAGCCGTTTATTTTAACATGCCGAGCGCCCATTTTGGTCGCCATCCTCTGCAGTTCAAGGTCTGTGTCAACTGTCAACAACTATTCCAGTGCTGCCAACCTTGACTTGACATTCTAGAGATTTTATGTCAAATATCTTTTTATTCGACGAATTCCAGAAGAAAATCTAGGGATTTTAATAGGTTTTCCAAGAATTATAGAAAATAAATAACTCCAGAGCCACGTTCCGTACATATAACCTAACCTAACCTAACCTAACCTAACCTAGCCTCGCCTCGCCTCGCCTTGCCTCGCCTCACCTAAGATAATATAAAGATAATATATAGCCATAAAGTCCGATCGAGACAAAACCTAAGATAATATATAGCCATTAAGTCCGATCGAGACGAAACCTAAGATAATATATAGCCATTAAGTCCAGAATCAAGACGAAACCTAAGACTAAATATAGCATTAAAGTACGAATCGAGATAAAAACCTTAAGATAATATATTAGCCATTAAGTCGATCGAGACGAAACCTAAGATAATATTATAGCCATATAGTCCGATCGAGGACAAAACCTTAAAATAAATATGGCTAAGTCCGATCATAAAAATAAAATGGTGACACGGTAGCGGAATATCGTCATGTGGTAAAAAAGCGTCTGGAATAAAAAAATATGTGGCAAAAGAAGGCGTCGGAATAACAAAAAACATTGATGCTGCCAAACCTTGGTTACAGCTGTTGCGTAAACAAAGTTTTAGCGACGGGAGGCACGGTTGAAGCGGTGAGAAGGTAATTATTGAATTAAAATTAGTTATAGTGTAAAAATATCTTAGGAACCATCTGTACTTACTAAATGTGACATTCTGCATCGAATGGTGGGTATATTATAGGGATTAACTAATAACTAGGGCGGGGATGTCCGAGTGTATAGCCAAATCCTGGGTCCAAAGTCATGTGACGATGCCCAACACCTGATGGAATCCATGTCAGGTGCTGGTTGAGGTCTCTGACTTCTGAGTATTTTTACATTTTGGCATGGATAAATTTCTAAGCCTGACAGAGTGATTTGAAATTCTTTTGCCTTTTTAGGGATGCTTTGGTTCTGATGATGGTAAAGAGTCTTGTTTGGATTCATTTTCAGACTGGTTGCCTGAAACCAATTTTGAAGATGGAGAATTGACAACCGGCACCTTCAGGTTGGGTGGGCCATTGGTAGTGGCTGTGGGTGGGGAATGGTCAAAGAGCTGGGTGGGTCAAATTAAGTAACAATTTTTGCTTATCATTTTTAGATGTTCCAAAACTTAACTATGTCATCACTAAGTTTATTATTTGGACATTCTGCATGTTTCTGGACACTTTTGTACCATTACCTTACAATTTCTTCCCAGAGTGGGAGCACCATAATGAAGAAAAAAAAAATATTTAGTCCAAATGTTTGGTATGGATGGCTTTCCAAGGTCAGCACTAACGCTAAGCAGAGCTTGTTGCACTGGTCCTGACACCTCACCACCCGATCGGCGATCATGCAATGGACTAGTTGCAGGATGTTTGGTGAATGTTTGCAAAATAATTATAAAAATGTGCTGAATAACATGACTCACATTATTTTGCACTCAAATCAATATTTAGTTGTTTGTATGTATTTGTTTGTTTTTTGTGTTTTTTGTTTGTTTGATTTAAGTTAAATGATTATTTATTATATTATATAATTATATTATTATTATATATTATACATATATATATATATATATATATATATATATATATTATATATAATATATATATATATATATATAATATAGATATAATATTATATAAATTAATTTAAAAAAGTTTAAATGTTTGTATGTAAAAGTTTATTATTTATAAAGCACTTTATGTTGTGACATCAATTAGCAATAATATTGCATCGGCTTATGGAAAAGCAAGTTGCTTCCGGCATTTCCTGTGGGAAATACAAATGGTGAAGCACTTTCTTCTGATGGGCGCAAATTGACTCAAAGGTGTCGCTGCGCCCTTAAACCCCAATAAACAATCAACAAACGCTTTCTTCTGATTTTTTCACACCAAACTAGGTATAGGTAGGTATAGGTATAGTTGTAATGGACTTGGATTAGCAAATGCTATTTGGTGTCCATTTCGTTTTGGTTTTGGATACTGTGATCAGGTGGACTGTGGAGGGTGAGACTGGAGGTATTTATCTAGCTTTGCCTTGAATGTATCTGTTGTGTTGGCTGAGACTACTTCCTTTGGCAACTTGTTCCAGCTGTTCACGACTCTTTGAGAGAAGAACCTCGATCTGGCTTGGTGTGTTACTCGTTTCTTGTCTATCTTCAGGTGATGTCCTCTTGTGGTTGCTAAGCTCGACATGAAAAATTTATCCTTCCTGACACTAAGTTTTCCCGTCATGATCTTATACGTCTTGATTAGGTCCCCCTTTTTATCCTATCTCTGATGGTTGAGGTCTTCATTCTCTTCAGCCTATCTGGATATGACATGTGTCTAAATTCTCTCACTAGCTTTGTTGCTCTTCTTTTCACTTTTTCAAGAAGGTCTATGTCCTTGACAGTTTGGGGTCCCACAGCCTGTATACAGTAATCTAAGTGAGGGCGCACGTACGTGTTGAAGAGACAGGTGAAGTTCAATTCTTTTAACCTGTCAAACGAACTTCTCAATAACCGCAGTGCCACCATTGCCCTGTTTGCAGCCCTCTGGCAGTGAGTGGAGGGCTGCAGGTCACTTGTTATTGTTACTCCTAGGTCTCTTTCAACATTCGTGATCTGCAGCTTTTCCCCATTCATATCATAGTCCAACCCTGGGTTACTTGCTCCACAATGCATTACCTTACATTTTTTAGCATTGAATTGAAGGAGCCAGTTCTGGGACCATCTACAAAGTATGTCTATGTCTGCTTGCAGGATTTCAGAGTCTACTTGGTTGGTTATTTTACGCTACAGCTTTGTATCATCTGCAAACAGTTTTATGTCGCTCTGGACCAGCTCTGGAAGTTCATTGACATATATGACAAACAAGATAGGTCCCAAAACTGACCCCTGGGGGACTCTGCTCGCCACAGCCTCCAAGCTGGAAGTTTCTCCCTGAACCACTACGTTCTGTGTTCTTCCTGTCAGAAAGTTCCTGATCCACTCTAGGACTTGCCCCCTTATGCCATATGCTTTGAGCTTCTTCATGAGCCTTCAATGCGGGACTGAGTCAAATGCCTTTCTGTAGTCACAGTAGATTATGTCCAGACTGTTTTTGTTATTGTCCAACATTTGTGTTCAGTCCTCTATCGTTCAGAGACTGCACAAACTGTTCAGAAATTCATGGATATTTTTACTGTGTATATTCAAAACACAAGTCTTCATCTTAATATCCTCCACAGCACATGTTCGAGATAGGCTCTGTTTTGGGTGAGGCACAGCTCTGCCCTCCACCTCATACTCACCAAGATGTTTACGGGCACATGTCGGCGGGGATGGTCCGCACTGCAGCTTCCACGGCTGGTCCGGAGGTCCGGAGATTCTTCTCGCTTCCTGGTCCGGAGATTCTTCTCAAACACCTATAACTTATTTAGCTACCTCCACAGGAAGTTGTTAAAGGGAGTGAGCCTACTCACATTTGTCATGTGGAGTTGTTGACACTAGTCTGTAGAACATATTTTTCTGAATTTAGCCATGTTGCTTTCATTTCCACCAGATTCACTATAGTTGCAGAGATAGTTCAAAATTCGCCAAGATCCATTCTGGCAGAACAAAATTATCAATATTCGCCAGAGAGCTTTTGCTACTAGAAGCATTGCCCTTAAATTACAACGCTAGCATATGGGCTAACCCCACGACAGATCACCAAGGCATGGGAACCACACACCCTCCAATTTCGCTTTAAAGTGGTGTATGGGGTTATTTTGGGCGCTGATTTCGTTTTCTGAATTTGTATGGTCGTCAGGTTATGGAGTCCACAAGATCGGTCAACGAAAATTCAGGTCAAAGGGTCAAACATCCCCACTACGTTTGTCATTTTATCTCCAAGATGGAAATGCAAAATAGAGGGAAAAAACTATATTCATTAGAGAGAGGAAGAACACAAATATGAATGACATAATAAGCTAACCCCTTAAAAGGGAGTGTTGCCTGCTCTTTGAATGTCAAATATATTTCTTATTATGGTAAAAAGCTATTGCTTTGATTATTTGGTTACGATAAAATCACGTCTGGAGCCCCTTTTAGTTGATTTACTTATATCTGTTCTTGCATTTGTTTTGTTTCAAAACTCATAAACGAATCGTCACTATAACCAGAGTAGCCGAAAGATGTTACCTAATAATGGCGCACTAAAGACGATAAACAAACTTTATGCAGCAATGTTAGGTTTGTTTACAGTGATCGAGAATCTGTTCGCCAGCTAGTTTATCAGTGCTTCACGAATTGTTTTCTATTGGCCAGAGCTAAATATATGCTAGCGTTGTAATTTAAGAGCAATGCTTCTTAGTAGCGAAAGCTCTCTGGCGAATATCGATAATTAAGTAGCTGCCAGTAATGTGAATGGCGACTTTGGAATATCTCAGCAACTAAAGTGATTCTGGGGAAATGAAGTACATGGCTAAATTCAGAAAAANAGGTTAGCTGTGGGCTGGTGTACCGGTGGAAGGTTAGCTGTGGGCTGGTGTACCGGTGGAAGGTTGGCTGTGGGCTGGTGTACCGGTGGAAGGTTAGCTGTGGGCTGGTGTACCGCTGGAAGGTTAGCTGTCCGTATGGCGGCGACTGTGGACTTGGAGCCGGCATGCCGTGCTCGGGCGGCCGACTCGGGTCGCCGCCAGGGGTCTCCGCCAGGGGTCGACGCGGCTGAATGGTGGACTGCGGCTGCTCTGTCATGGCGCTCAATCATCGCCCAGCGCCGCGCGGAGCGGCCTTTTTATCGGCGGCCGTCAGTCGCAAGGACACGGGGAGTCCGAAGCGGGCTCAAAGCGGGCCTGTAGCGGGCCTACCGAGCCCCCTTAGCCGGCTGTTGAGGGCACCTGACCCTGACCCTGGCCTGGCCAGTACCCGAGCAGTACGCGTTAGCCGGTGCGCCAAGCCTTGACTTACCCAGTACCTTGCAGAACATAGCAGTTGAAGGTGTGCCAAGCCCTGGTCTCGCCGGTACCTGAGAGGTATATAACAGCTCGAGGTGCGTTAAGCCTTGGTCTGGGCGGTGCATAAGCCGTACATATCAGTTTTAAAGCTGTGCTAAGCTCAAGCGATTCGACGGTCATCGCATCATCACCGCTTCAGAAATCCGTGTAGTTTTCGAGACAGGCATAACTCCATACTAGAATCCTTCTGACCTGGCTGAATCGGGTGTTGTTGAATACGAGCAGATAGTAAGTACCCATTACACGCACGCGAGCTCCTCTCGCCCGCTCGTTTAAATCAGCGTCTGGTGCGTCGGCGCCGAACGGCAAATCAATTCTGATCAGGTGCTCGGCTGGTCGGCGGAGCTGCGCGGCGCCGGCGCTGCTGCCGGCCCGGGGCGGTCGGTTCCAGGACGGACAGGCGGATGCGGCAGGGAAGGGGAGCACGGCGGCCAACGTCCTCCGCGGCCCGGTAACTAGGTGTTGGGTATTTTGGTGTTGGCGTATCGACGCCGATACCTTTTGGTATTGGGCGATATGTTTGCTGATGCTAAACGTATTGACGCCGATATTTGTTTGTTGTCGATCCCTCAAGCCAGACGCACAACCGTCAACAAAAACAGCTTGGCTTGTGTAAAAGTGGTGTCAAAATTCTGAATCTGTACTGCTAAGAATTGCTAGAGATGCATTGTTTTTATGATACCGGATAATTGTCGCTAGTGTCGTGTTTGATAAGGATGTATAAAATGCTGACATAAAGTTGGAAAACACGTTTTCAATCATTATTGTTCGCCTTTGCATTTTCATAGTTAGCTACCATTGCGTTAAATGCCGATATGCCGGCCGACGCTAATTTGAGCCGTGTCGGTACCATGCCGACACCTACATAGCCTTATCGATATCGATACTGATACCGATACCAAGTTTTTCCAAAAAATCCATCTATCGAGAACCGCCCGAGAGCCGCCGGGCTGCCGGTGCTGCGGTGCTCGCCGGTGCTTGCCGGGTGCGTATGCCCGGCTGCCGGGCTGCCGGGGCTGCGGGGCTTGGCCGGTGCTGCCGGTGCTTGCGGGTGCCGTGCTCCGCCGTGCTAGCAGGGCTGCCGGATTGGTGCCGAGTGCTGCCGGTAGCCTTGCCGGTGCATGCGGTGCATGCCTGGTGTGCGGTGGCTGCCGGGGCTGCCGAGTGCTGCCGGTGCTTGCCAGGTGCTGCAGGTGCTGCCGGTGCTGCCGGTGTGCCGGTGCTGCCGGTGCTGCAGGGCTGCCGGTCTGCTGCGGGCTGCCGGTGCTGCCGGTGCTGCCGGGGCTGCCGGTGCTGCCGGGGCTGCCGGGGCTGCATCTCGCGGCCACTACTGCTTTGCACGCCTGTTTTTGCGCATGATGTTGAAAGTGGCGACGGCCGGCCTGCGCGGGGTGACGGAGGGCCGAGGGGAGCTAGCTGCTCGTTGATGTGACGATAGCAGCGGTGGTTAGATGAGTGTGCGTCCGTCCGTGCTGGGTTCGTCAGCGGACTGGGGTGACGGAGGGCCGAGGGGAGCTAGCTGCTTTGAGCGGAGGGGGGCGTATCAGAGGGGCGGGGTGTGATGTGCGTGTGAGTGTTGGGTCTATCGTGGAGCTGCACGGCGGAGCTGCGGCCGGTGGTGCTGGGTCCGGAATCTCTCAGCTCTGTCTGAGCGCTCTCCGGCACTGGCTGCCCAGTGAGCTGGAGGCAGCGTCTGTCGGACGCAATTTTTGCTCTGTGAGAATGCCGGTAGCCGGCATAGCGACTCAATGTCAAAATCATTTTACATTCCAGTCAGCTGCCGTTTTTCTTATCGCTGCCCGGCAGCCGTGGCTTACGGTACATGCATGGGTGTAACTTTTTGTTGGAACTTGGAGGGACAGTATGCCATATTGGTTGGTGATTTTGCTTGGTTGATGTGAAAATTCCTCATTTTAACGTCAGGAAACCTACAAACCGGACTCAAGTTGGTGGGGAAAAACACGAAGTTGGCGAGGCACTACCCCACCATTTGCATATGGAACTCCACCCGTGGGTACATACATGCCACCGCCGCGATACCCGACACCTCGCCACGGCCTGCTGCCGGCCACCTCGCCACGGCCTGCTGCCGGCCACCGCTGGCGCTCCTGTGCGACGCATACTCTAGAGACAACCTGGGACACATGAGCCAGCTGTGGGGGGAGGGGAGGGGGACATTGGAGCCGGTCTGAGGACGGCCAGGGCCAGGGCCAGTCTCCCACTCATCCCACTCAGCCGCCCGTGGGTCGGCCGGCTCGGGTGACGCCTTGTAAATGAACAGCAGAGTAGCTCATTTCCCCGGCGACCAGGGACGACGCTCCTCCCGTCGCCAGGAGGAGTGTAATTGCATCGCTCGTCTTCGTCAGGCTGATGCCGTTGTGCGACGGGTGGGGAGAGGGGCCTTCAGCGTCAGGAGAGTCAGGAGAACCATGAGTTCGGGCCGCTTCAGATGTTAGCCAGAAATCTGTCCAGTTTATGGAAGCGGCGGATTTTGTTGTCGGATGAAATGTGGCTATTGTGGCTGGAAATACCGGCCAGGAGTGAGTTGTACTGGGTTCGGCTTGACCGCAGCTCAGACATTGTTTGGCTCTTCTCTGATTATCCGCATCAGCCGCTATGTCACTGTGAAGAGTACTGGATGTAGGGGAGGTTCAGTGAAGGCGACTTAGGGCCTGTCCAGTCGCGCCTCTAACCTCCTCTAAGTTGCTCCAACTGCAACTGCTCTGTGTTAGAGAATACGACTGGACCAAATGGGAGCAGCTTTGAGGAGGTTAGAGGTGCGACTGGAACAGACCCATAGTGTCACCAGCCCCTCGTCAACATAGCTTCTAAACAATCAAACATCATGTCCAATTCGCTGGCATGATGGGCGTTAACTGAGTGACGACTCTAACCCTCTCTGCAGCACCGCTGCAGGTCTGCAGGACTCAGACCTTCATTCTACCTCGTTTCCCGAGATGTTTTCCGCTGTTAGTGCTCACCACAACAGTGGCTGGGTGACTCAGATTCTCCCTGCAGTAGGTCGTGTTTATGCGCAGTGTTCACGCGCCTCCATTAGAGAAGCACACGGCTGGGCAGTGGTGACTGCCGCCGCGGGCATGACGTGGCCTTGCCGGCGGCCAGAGCCTGGCAACCGCCGGTCCGACGGCCTCGCTACGACGCCGACGCTCCGCCGCGCCCTGCTGGGGAGTGGAAATGGCCAGCACGACGGCATCTAGGATGCTGTTTGTATAGTGAAGCTGGACGTCATAGAACCTGAACAGTTACGGCCCAATCATCACCATCATCGTATATGAGTTAGGCAAACCCGGCCCTGGGCAAACCAAGCACACATTACAAGTCAAATAGTCAAATTAAAACATTCAGTGTGAACGTTAACTAACCACACCCTGTGCAGAACATTCTGGTCAAATCCTTGCTGTCCTTTTGCTGGCTGTGTTTGACACCTGGCGCTCTGTTCCGCGCGTCCTGTTCTGTGCTCTGTGTTCAGGAATCGCAGCTCGCAGCTAGGCTGGGTCTATCTCCTCTTTATCTGGCCCGGTTGGGAAGCGGTTACCCCGCCGGGTACCGCTGCGGTCGGGCGCGGTGGCTGCCGCGGCCTGGTACGGTCTTGCTATCTCGACCGGCAGAAACCGGCTGATACCGGCGCTGGTCAGGAGGGCAGCGTGTCTCCCCTGGGCCCGTGCCGACCAAATCCTGTGAGTGCGTTAGTAGGGCGTGTTGTGAATGCCGTACTGAAATATGCACGGCACTTGGTAGGACCTAATGCAGTGTCAAAATAGCTCGGCTGAAGGAGCTTTAGGTTGGACGTTTTTATGGACCTAATGCAGTGTCAAAATAGCTCGGCTGAAGGAGCGCTAGGTTGGACGTTTTTATGGTCTACGGTTCGATCTCGGGCTGCAGGCAGGTGCACTAATGTGCCGTACTACGGCATTGGTAAGATTGCGTGCGATCACGGTACTCGGTAAGATTGCGCCCTGGTCTGCTCTGTTTGGCACTGATGCACGGTCTTGTTGGCCTTGGGTGCTGGTTGGGGGAGAACAGTGGCGGAACTACGGCTGGGCAAAATGGGCATTTGCTCCCCCCAACCGCCTTAAATCGGCGCAAAATGAACACATTTTGTGATATAGAAGGAAATATAAGCAATTTTTACCAATTAAATTTTGCTTTAAATCAGCTGTCAATGTACAAGCAAGCAAAATCTGTTTAGTTTGCAGAAATGTGTGAGACTTTTTTGGAATTCCCCCTTATAAAAATTCCCCGTTCTAGAAAAATTCCCCGGAATTCCCCGTTCTGTATCCGCCTTGGTGTGAGAGTGACCGACTGAGCGCATACATGCCTGTCGTTCGGACTTGGACGGGCAGCAGGGACCAGTCAGTGATGACTCATCACACCGCCTCCTACAGACGACGCGTCACTCCGTCATGTCAGCAATCAAACTAAATAGCAGGTAAACTGACGGCGATGACGTTTTAATGTGTGCGATTTGCATCGCTGATTTAAACTGGTTGGCTCGCTCCGCGCCGGTTCTGCTTGGTTAACCTGTTGGTCGGATGCGGTACGTCTGTGATGCCATCACTGCTATCAGGCTGCTAATCAACGCCGAGATATCTGGTGTCGCCGGCTATCGGCCGTGTCAATTAGTGATAACATTTCCTCCGGGCTTATCACAGCACTGTCATCGTGTTACATAACTGTTCTTAGGACTTGTCGGCCTTGGTCAGAAGTTTGCCCGTTATTGGGCACTGGGCAGTGTTAAATCTCAGCTGAGACGTGCTCACGTGGAATTAACGAGACTGGGATGGCGAAGGGTCACATTCTAAGGGTCGATAGAGTGGCACATATGGTGGCCACCAGGCACGGCCAGTGGCCTCTGCCGCAGAGTTCGGCCCGTGTGATGTGAAGGCCGGTGGAAGGGATGCTGTTGGACGGTCCGACAAGGTGTCATTACCGTGCGCCGGGTGCAGACAGGCCACTGGTGGGTACACGGCACAGATGGCTGTCATTACCGTGCGCCGGGTGCAGGACAGGCCACTGGTGGGTACACGGCACAGAGAGGCAGCCCACAGGCCACGGCACAGAGAGGCAGCCCAGCTCCGGCAGGGGGAGGCCCGGACCGTCTGCAGACCTGGTGTGCGGTGATTAACGTAAGGGACGGAGCTCTGATGTGTCGCTCAGCGGCCTCAGTTGCAGCTCACGTGGTTCGGGCCCGGCGCCTCCTCTGCTTCAGCAGGTCTCAGCCGCCGCCGCCGCCCCGGGGCGCCGCCCGGCAGCAGTAACTTCTTGTCTGCCTCGGCACCAGCGGCAGAGCTGCCACAGCTGATATTGAGCCGAGCTTAGTCTCGCCGGGCGAAGCCGAGCCGCGCCGAGCCGAGCAGCTCCGATGCTAATGTGAGAGCTCCGGGAGCCGGTGAGTGGCGGACGCCGCCGCCGCCGCCGCCCGGCCGGCTCTGCAGGGCCAAATACGGCGCAGTGTGCCGCCTCTGCCGGCACGCGCCACGCTCCTGCGGGAGACGGCCGCCGCCGCCGCCGCCGCCGCCGCCGCCGCCGCCGCCGCCGCCGCCGCCGCCGCCGCCGCCGCCGCCGCCCGCCGCCGCCGCCGCCGCGCCGCCGCCGCCGCCGCGCCTGCGCCTTCGCCGCCGCGTGGTAACCGCCTCGGCGCGGACGGCCGGCTGCTCGGCGGCCGGAGGACCCCGGGAACTCGCCGGACGTCGGCCCGTGGTGTGGCCACTTCTGATAGATGACAGGCTTGGGACGGGAGTGTCGGGCTGACGACGTGTGCTCTTAGTGTCGTGACCCGCGGGACGCCGTAGCGTGACCCCCGCGGGGACGCCGGGCTGGCGCCGGTATGCGAGGAATGTTTTCGGAGGATTGGTCTGGTCGGATGGATCTGTGATTGGTGACTCAGTGTTGGTGACGTATGTTTATGATGATGCGCTCCTTCAGACTGGTGCATACATGGTGGCCTCTTTGCGACTGATACGTCAGTGGTGATTTATAGTAGGACATTTTATTTTAGAAGGGCTAGGTATATTCAGGTTTATTGTGTGGCCAGGTTGGAATGCTCGTTATGTAAGACCAAACTTGAATGCCATTTCTTCGCTAATATGCGGTGCCTTTAAGCCCAATGTCATAATCTTCATCACAATCTTTGCTAATATCATTAGCGTGGTTTTAATGCGAATTTCGTAACTCGCGACATGGAAACACCATCCTCAGAAGCGCAGTGAATCAATGCGATTTTGCGCTCTGGCGTACCCGACAATAAAGCAGCATTCCACGTCAGGACCTGTCGCAGTCATCCAATCATCTAGCCGTTTCTCAACATCATCCGGCAATACCTGTCGTCTGTCTGAAGCAGAGGAGAGCGTCTCGACACCGGCCGCCTTGGCTGCTGTCCCGCCGCCCAGCCCATCCCAAGCCGAGGCGCTACCCGGCCCCGTCCGAGGTGCTACCCCGACCCCTCGCCGCACGATTTACGGCGTGGACGCGTGTCGACTGCTAACTGGCCGGCTGATAGCCGGGATGGGACCAGCGCGGTGCGGCTGCGGCGTCTCTGCTCGGTGCAGGCGTCCGGCACTCTGCTGCGACTCAGGTGGCGGGGCTCGTCCCGCCGTGCGCCGTCGCCACGTCGCGTCCATCTGACGGCTATTTTCGTGCAGAGCGCTCGTCAGAGCTCGCGACGTCGCGCCGCCGCCACCGCCACCCGCCATGCGCCGCGCCGCCGCCGCCGCCGCCGCCGACCGCCGCGCGCCGCCGCCGCCGCCGCCCCGCCGCCGCCGCCGCCGCCGCCGCCGCCGCCGCCGCTGCCGCTGGCTCGGGCACGGCAGACGCCCGGACCGGCAGCTGTGCCGACTCGCGTGGCTGGCTGGCTGGGTCAGCAACAGACGACAAAGGAGAGGACATGACATGCATGGTGTTTTGCGCTGTAGGTGCCAGCGCCAATGCCAGCGCCAGCGCCAGCGCCAGCGTCGGCGTCGGCGGCTGCGGCAGCGTCGGCGTCGGCGGCTGCGGCAGCACCGACGGTGGCGGCGGTGGCGGCGGCGGTTGTGGCGCGTTGTTGTCGGAAACGAGACCGAGCTTTGGTCTCGCTAGCTGCCGGCCCTCAGCGCATACCGAGTGCGCTGCCCGGAACTTGCGTCACCTATATGTCAGATTCATGACAGACGATGGACCTCCGACCTGCCGGTCACGTCTCCGTCGCGTTGGTAGAGCCCAGCCTCCCTGCCAGGCGGGACCGCCGGGTCAATGTGCGTCTCCTCCAGCCAGCGGGTGTGGTACGCTGTGCGCAGTGCGCGATGCCGCTCGGTTGAAGGGGGCGGGGAGGGGTCGGTTAATCGACCGTCGCGGCTGATTACGCCGTTGACGCGGCGTTGATTTGACTCGGCGGCGACGGAGGCTGAGGCGGAGGCGTCTGCTGCGTGCTCTGCAGCAGAGGGGCGACGAGGAGGTACTGATTGCACTCTCCGCAGGAGGGGTGGGGTGTGGGCTGCGGGTGGGATGGGTTGCGGGGGCTGGGGTGGAGTGGTGTCGCGCTGCGGGGTAGGGCAGTACCCGCTTATTGCAGGAGTCAACAGTTCAACAACGTCAACAGTTCAAGGCGATCGTTATGTGGAGGTTAGCTTCCGTGTGTTATGAACCTGGAATGTGGTTATGCTGCGTTCGTGCTAGTATAACAACTGACAAGTCAAGGTGGCATCACGACGTTTTTTTCATGTCTTAATTTAAACTCAAGAAACTCGAGTCGTCGTGGCGTAATTTTGTTTCAATACATTAACCGAAACCGTCGTGGCGTCAATAAACAATTCAATAAACAATTAATTTGGACTGCCTAGCCACCCATTGTAAAGTCCGGCAGTGATACTGAAATGGAAAGGCTTAGATCAGCGCTATTAGAGGAAGTTTTCATTGGATCCCGTCCATGGGTGGATGAATTTGTATCACATTCTCTGGGCCCGGGCCAATGGATTGTATTCTCCGGTGAAAATGGCTGCACTCTGAAAACAAACTCCAGCGAACTGCAGTCACAGCGCAGTGTAAGCATGCTGTCACGGGGGCTAACAACTCCGAGTGCCGGCCTACCCCAGCTCGGCCGACATGCTGACACGGTCCCGTCCAGCAGCAGCAGGTTGCTCGGGTCCAGCCTGCTCGGGGCTGACACTTGCTTATCTCACGAGACCGGACAGTCGCTGCTGCGGCCTACCCCAGCTCGGCCACATTGCTGAACACGGTCCCGTCCCAGAGCAAGCAGTAGTGCCGGGGTCCCCACCTGCTCGGGTGACGCTGCTAATCTCACGAGACCGACAGTCGCTGCTGCGGCCACCCAGCTCGGCCGACATGCTGACACGGTCCCGTCCAGCAGCAGTAGGTGCTCGGGTCCAGCCTGCTCGGGGTGACGCTGCTATCTGTAGCAGCGTCTAGCAGCAGCAGCAGGTGCTCGGGTCCAGCCTGCTCGGGGTGACGCTGCTATCTCCACCGAGACCGACAGTCGCTGCTGTTAACGGCAGCCGGTGATCTCACGGCTCCCGAACGACGTGCGGCTGCTATCCCAGCTCGGCCGACATGCTGACGCGGTCCCGTCCAGCAGCAGCAGTAGGTGCTCGGGTCCAGCCTGCTCGGGGTGACGCTGCTATCTCCACCGAGACAGACAGTCGCTGCTGCGGCCTATCCCAGCTCGGCCGACATGCTGACACGGTCCCGTCCAGCAGCAGCAGTAGGTGCTCGGGTCCAGCCTCTCGGGGTGACGCTGCTATCCACCGAGACAGAGCGGTCGCTGCTGCGGCCTATCCCCAGGCCTCGGCCGACATGCTGACGCGGTCCCGTCCACAGCGCAGTAGGTGCTCGGTCCAGCCTGCTCGGGGTGACGCTGCTATCTCCACCGAGAAAACCAAAAAAAAGACAGTCGCTGCTGTTAACGGCAGCCGGTGATCTCACGGCTCCCGAACGACGTCTGGCTGTGCAGGAGCTGTTCAAACGTGCCGCCGGGCCCGGCATTCTCGTTTTCACCTCATCATTCTCTGTCTGACGTCAGAGGAACACATCATTCTCTGTCTGACGCCAGAGGAGCACATCACCCTCTGTCTGACGTCAGAGGAGCACATCACCCTCTGTCTGACGCCAAAGGAACACATCATCCTCTGACGCCAAAGTTACACATCATCCGCGACCACAAGCGGAACTTTATGAAATCGCTCGGGGGGGGCTCTAATGTTAATTTTATAGATTTTAAATCAGTTCTTACCATGCAACGCCATAGGCCTAATGTTAAAATTTGACAAGATTGGGGGGGGGGGCTCGGGCCCTCCCCAAGAGATATAAAGTTCCACCCCTGTCCGCGACCTAGCTCAGAAGGAACTCAGAAGGGTTACGTTATGGATGACCCCTCGGTGAGACAAGACAAGACGAGCCGAGGCGAGGCGAGGCGAGAGACGCTTTCCGGACGGATGACGCCAGCGGAGGTTCGTTTAGAAGCGAGACGAGGCGTCGTCGGCCAGAGGGCGCCTCTCGTTAGGCGCGATTGGGTACATTACTCAGTCGGCTTGTGACACGCCGCCGATAAAGGATGAAAAATGCCGACCGCGGGAGATGGATCTGCGGTTGATGGCAGGGTTTTCCGCGCCGATCGACTTTCAATTGTTCTGGACATGACTGGGAAATAGTTGACTGGGAGATAGTTGACTGGGAGATAGTTGACTGGAAGATAGTTGACTGGAAGATAGTTGACTGGGAGATAGTTGACGGGGAGATAGTTGACGGGGAGATAGTCTGGTTTTGGCGGCGTGGTTGGCGGGGACTTGGTCAGGTCAGGTCAGGTCAGGCCGGGCCGGTCAGGTCATGGTCAGGCCGGGCCGGCCGGGCCGCCGGGGGCGTGCTGGAGTGTCAGGCTGAACGGAGGCGCGTCTCATGACGGTGTGGTGACGCGACTGCTGCGTACTAGGCTAACGGCGCTGTATTCCACACAGATGCGCGACGGTACACGCGTGGACTGCAGGACGTCACTGTGTGCCGTGAGGTGACGCCTTGGCCCTGCCTACTGTCCCGTCGACGCCTTGGCCCTGCCTACTGTCCCGTCGACGCCTTGGCCCTGCCTACTGTCCCGTTCGAGTCGGCCCCCAGTCCCTTCCAGTCCACCCGCTCTCAAAGGAGACATCCCTGTCTGTGTGGAGACATCCCTGCACGGAGACTCCGCTCGGCAGCGGTACTGGCTGCCGGAGATATCCCTGTCCGTGTGGAGACATCCCTGCACGGAGACTCCGCTCGGCAGCGGTACTGGCTCTGCCCGTGTCACTGTCGACATTGCCTGTCGATTTGATACGACATTCCCTTCTCAACTCCGGTGGGCCGCTGGTCGACCGTCAACCACCATTCTCTGGCCATGCTCTGGCTCTGGCCGTGCTTTGGCTCTGACTGCTGCTTTAGCTCTGGCCATGCTCTGTCTTACCATCCTCTGGCTGATGCTCTGACTCTGACTGATGCTCTGACTCTGACTGATGCTCTGGCTGATGCTCTGACTGATCCGGACTGATGTTGCTGGTCTGACTGGTGCTCTGGCCTTCTGGACTGATGCTCTGGCTCTGAAACTTGATGCTCTGACTGATGTTCTGGCTCTGACTGATGCTCTGGCTTGACTGATTGCTCGACTGCTGACTGAGTGCTTCTGGCTATGCTCTGGCTGATGCTCTGGCTCTGACTGATGCGCTGGCTCTGACTGATGCTCTGGCTGATTGCTCTGACTCTGACTGGTGCTCTGGCTCTGTACTGATGCTCTGGCTCTGGAACTGATGCTGCTGACTGATGCTCTGGAACAATAAATCGGACTGTTCTCTGGCTGATGCTCTGGCTTGACGTGATGCTCTGGTGATTGCTCTGACTCTGACTGGTGCTCTGGCTCTGACTGATGCTCTGGCTTCTGACTGATGCTCTGACTGATGTTCTGGTCGACTATGCTTGACTCTGACTGCGTGCTCTGCTGATGCTTCTTGGCTGAATTGCTCTGGCTCCTGACTGATGCTCTGGCTCTGACTGATGCTCTGGGCTTGATTGCTCTGACTCTGACTAGTTCTCTGCTCGTGACGGGATGCTTTGCTCTGAACTGATGCTCTGACTGATGCTCTGGCTCATGACTGATGCGTCTGCTCTGACTATGCTCTGACTCTGACTGGTGCTCTGGGCTGATGCTCGTGGCTGATGGCATCATAGGCTCTGACTGATGCTCTGGGTGATGCTCTGGCTGATGCTCTGGCTCTGACTGATGCTCTAGCTCTGGCCATGCTCTGTCTTACCATCCTCTGACTGATGCTCTAGCTCTGGCCATGCTCTGTCTTACCATCCTCTGGCCATGCTCTGTCTTACCATCCTCTGGCTGATGCTCTGGCTCTGCAGCTGATACGAGTCGCGCGGCGGGTGAGTCTCGCTCGATTCGCATGCAGCGTGCCGCACGAGACGGCTCGAGTGAGGCCGGCTGGAGCGATGCATCTGATGGCCGCCGATGCCGTCCGTGTTTCGTGACCGTAGCGTGCTGGCCGGCGGATCAGTACGGGACGGCTCCGTTGCCGCCGCCGCCGCCGCCGTCCGCCGCCGTCCGCCGCCCGCTTTCCGCCGCGGAGCCCGTACCGGCCGCTCGGGTGGACGCCGCGTCCTTGGCGACCGTTTTCGATGGAAGCGGTGCGGCCGGCCGGCCCGGCTCGGCTCGGCAGTGGGCGGGAGGGAGGTGAAGATGTCCGAAGTGGACCCCACCGGCCGGCCGGCCGTCCGGGCGGGTCAGTGCCTTGCTGAGGCCAGCTGAGCGAAGGAGTCCTGCCTCACAGCCTCGGACGCTGGTTTAGATGGTGGTGCCTCAGTGTGCTGTCTCGTCCAATCATCGTATCATCACGGCTCTGACTTTGGTGTTGTCAGGTGGTAGTTATCAGCGAGGGACCACGCGGCCAAATGACTATCATTGCCACTGGCTCTGGTGAAGGTGCTGTCAGGCGCTGGTGGGAGACCACGTGTGGCGGCAGACGTGCCGGCTCGGGGTGCCACTTGCCAGGGCGGTGACAGTGGAGTCAGTGCGGTCTCTGTGTAGAGGGAGGGGGTGTTGGTGCAATGAAGTGTCTCCGCCCGGGATGAAGTTACGACCAATGACGGCAGCGCGCGCCCCGCTCTGGACCGTGGAGAAAATTCGCTCCAATTGTGCAGACGGAACTGAGGACGATGATTTCGGTGCCTCTGCTCGGTGAGGGCAAAATATGCAGGTATAGAGATGGTAACATTTAAACTGCGACGATTCATCCATTAAAACCCTGAGTGTTTACACGTCCCCGTCTTCGATGTCCTGTGAGAGTGACTGGCTTGACTCGCCAATGAGTGATCGTTTTGTTGTACATTCATAGCTCTTTCCTATTTTTTCGCGAAACTTTCCTGTGATGCCCCTTGAGTGACATTTTCTCGATGTACCCGTATGTATTATTTTGCACCCCTTATAATCTCCACAACCGCAACCCATATCATTCGCATCCGTATATGTGGAAACCGTATAGTTGGGCGCCCGTATATTATGTTTAACCTGTATATTCTGACCCGTATATTATGTACCCGCGGTCTGTGTCATGTAAGAGCCCTTGTTACCATTCAGTCATCTCCCGATCCTTGTCATCTGTGTGTTGGGTGCGGCCCGATTTAGGCCGGTTGTCATGCCGTCTGCCACTGTCAGTCACAGCTTGTGACTCTGTGGTATATTGGGCTGATTTGTGTATATACACACACCGTGATTGAGCGTTGCCAGACACGGGTAGGGCCCCACAGCTGCATTGGTTGGCACTTGCTACTACTTGTCCCACACCACCCCGGTGCTTTGTTGCCTCAGATGCCTTCTCCTGGTGTGCTGCTCCTGCTCCTGGAATCCTGCTTCTTCTGGGACTCAGCCCGTGGAATCCTACTCCTGGAATCCTACTCCTGGAATCCTGCTCCTGGAATCCTGCTGCTGTCAGATCTGTATCCTGTGAGATTCTCACGGACCGTCAGCGCAGCCAACACGCACCGTCATCGCAGCTGACACTTATCTTCACCATGCTCACGGGCTGAAGTGAGTCGCGCTCCTTCGTTTTCCTCGCTGCAGATTGATCCCGTATCAGCACGGTAAACATACCGCAGAACAGCTCATGTTTACGCTGATGCTTTTAGCTTTGCATAGGCGTCGGCCCGTTTGATTTATGTGTTTGCTCTTTACACACGGTTCGAAGCCAATGTTTACAAATAGGTTTACTTATGGCTTGCTTGAGCATGTGGGGTTGTATTTTGCAGATGGGCTTGGCGGAGCGAGTGCAAACGTTATCTGTGAATTGGTTTCGGACGATGACTGGGCATAGGACGGACTATCGAAACGAACTGTTCGTTGGTTAGGACGACTTGAGGACTGTTCGTTGGTTAGTATTTGCAGGACGTCTGGAGAAGGAGAGAGACGAATGAGATACAACTTGAGAGCTTGAGAACGAATGAGATAACGCTTTTGAACCCAGTTAATCCTTGATTGCGGAATGCTATACGCTAAACTCCGTGCGCTCAAAACACCCATAATGTGCATTTTATCAGTTCACTCTGCCATTTGTAACTGCAGAATGCAAAGTTGGCTTCACGACCGGGGACGGTTTTCAGATAAGCCCCGTCAGAGTCGATCGATGGAGACAAATTATACCTTGTGCTATCGTTCCCTGGCAGTGAGCAATGGACTCGTGTGGGGACAGACGCGCATTGCGCAGCGGTTCGGTGGCGGTTTATACGGCACCTCCGCTGGCCCGTGACCGAGGAGGTATAGAGCTGTCTGCCTCTGACTGCTCAGGAGCCGGGGGTGACCTGTGTTAGACAGCACGGGAGCCGGGGGTGCCCTGCCTCTGACAGTACGGGGGCCGGGCCGCGAGCTACCCGTGCCTTGACAGTACCGGGGGCCGGGGGGTGCCGCTGCCTCTGACAGTCACGGGGGCCGGGGGTGCCCTGCCTTCTGGACAGTACGGGGCCGGGCGGTGCCCTGCCTACGACAGTACGGGAAGCCGGGGGTTCGCCCTTGCCTCCAACAGTGCCACGGGGAGCCGGGGGTGCCCTGCCTACGGAACAGTGGCACGGGGGCCGGGTCGGGTGCCCTCCTGACCTACGAAGTACGGGGAAGGCCGGGGGGCCCTGCCTCCGACAGTACTGGGGCCGGGCGGTGCCCTCTCCAACAGTGGCACGGGGGCCGGGCGGCGTGCCCTGCCTCCAAAACAGTTGCACGGGGGCGGAGGTGCCCTGCCTAACGACAGTACGGAGCCGGGGTGCCCGCTCTGACAGTACGGGGGCCGGGGGACCTGTGTTAGACCAAGTACGGGGCCGGGGAGCTCGATAGGGTGACCTCGTGTTAGACAGTACGGCCGGGTAGTACCCTGCCTCCGGACAGTACGGAGCCAGGGGTCGCCCTGCCTACGACAGTTGCACGGGGGAGGCCGAGAGGCGTCCCTGCCTCTGACTAGTGCGGGGGGCCGGGGATTGCCCTGCCTACACGAGTACCGAGGAATGAGCGGGGGAGCTGAACACACGTGCCCTGGCACTCTGGACAGTACGGGGGCCGGGGGTGCCCTGCCTCTGACAGTACGGGAGCCGGGGGTGCCCTGCCTCTGACAGTACGGGAGCCGGGGGTGCCCCGCCTACGACAGTGCACGGTGGCCGGGAGAGGATGCCCGGCCTACAGCAGTCGCACGGGGCCGGGGGTGCCCATGCCTTACGACAGTGCACGGGGGCCGGGGGTCCCTGCCTACGACACGTATGCACGGGTGGCCGGGAGGTGCACCTGCCTTACGGAACAGTTGGCCCCCACGACCAGGGGGCCGGGCAGGTTGCACCTTGCCTCCGACCCGCATTTCTGTGAGCTGGGTGCCCGCCTGACGACAAGTGCACGTGGGGCCGGGTGCCCTGCCCTACGACAGTGCACGGGTCCCAGCGGGGGTAATCTGCCTACCGACAGTGCAGAGGGGCCGGGTGTGCCCTGCCTACCCGACTATAGGTGCAACGCGGGCCGGGAAGCGGTTGCCCTGCCTACGACAGTGCACGGGGGCCCAGGGGGTGCCCTCGCCTACGACAGTGCGCACGGTGGGCCGGGGTGATCGGTCACTAACGACAGCTGCACGGGGCCGGGGTGATCTGCCTACGACCAGTGCACAGGCGCGGCCGGGTGGTGCCCTGCCTACGACAGGCACGGGGCCGGGGGTGATCTGCCTACGACCCACTTGTTTCTTAACACGGGGGCCGGGGTGCCCTGCCTACGACAGGTGCACGGGCCGGAGGTGCCCTGCCTCACGACAAGTGCACGGGGCCGGGGGTGATCTCGGCCTGACGACAGTGCACCGTGCGGGGCCGGGTGCCCTGCCTACGGACAGTGCACGGGGCCGGGCGCCTGGCCTACGACAGTGCACCGCGGGGCCCGGGTTGCCCTGCCCCGACAGCTGCACGGGGGCCGGGGGCTGCCCTGCCTACGACAGTGCACGGGGGCCCGGGGGTGCCCTGCCTCCGACCGCATGTGAGCGGGGACGGTGCCCGTGCCCTACGACAAGATCGCACGGCGGGCGGGCTGGTTGCCCTGCCTACGACAGTCACGGGGGCCGTGGGTTGATCTGCCTACGACGAGAGCAACGGGCCGGGGTGCCCGTGCCTACGACAGTGCACGGTGGCCGGAGGTGCCCTGCCTCCGACCCGCATTGTGAAGCCTGGGCGGTGCCCTGCCTACGACAGTACGGGAGCCGTTGGCGCCCTGTTCACTGTGCCGCGCCTCAACAAGATAAACTGGTCAGTTCCATGTAAACACTGGTGGTCAGTATCATCTACTTAGCTGGCGATTTGGAAACATTGAGTCGGGTCACGTCCCTCGACGATGGTCGCGGTGATTGCTGGAATGCTAAACGGCTGACGTTTGGTCAGTTTGTCCTGTCTTGTCTCCTGTGGGCTGAAGGCCGTTTCGCTCCTCGCTCAACTCTTCGAGCGAGAGGCAACTGGTCTCTTACGGGCAATAATCAATCTGGCGTAGCGTACCCGGCCCATAGTGGATAAAGTTAGGAAACCACGCTGGCAGTGCTCGATTTGATTCCGCTTTCTGGAGTGTGTGTTTGGTTTTCTGGTAGAAGTGCCACCAGCCGGGGCGCACCATGTTCTAGCTTGGCTGGCGCCGCTAGCGTTAGTACGTCTGCACCAACCGGCGGCCGCACGTGTATTTCGGCATCAGTCAAGGCTGCCCGCCTCACGACTGTAAGAATGCAATTCGTGTCTGCCGTAAAAGCTCACCGCTGGAAGAATGCAGAAGAACGCTGTTAGCCGAACCAGCGCGGCGTGAACGATAAGCGCATTAACTACTTGTCGGCTGCAAAAATGGCACAAGCGCCAACCACAGTAGAATATACCATTACTGAACATGATTAAATAAGTGCGAAGCCATTGTTGCCATTCTTTGCGGTTTGCTAACCCCATCTGAGCGATTCACATGCCGTTTATCGCCACGCATCTACGAGACCGGAGCTTCCTTTATTGCTGGGTGTCATGCTAGTGACATGTATCCGAATGAATTGGGTGTTATTATAGTAAACAACTCTCGTTCTCTCCTATCATTAGCATCTCATCGGCTCATCCCAGCCCAGCCCAGCCCAGCCCAGCCCAGCCCAGCCCAGCCCAGCCCAGCCCAGCCCAGCCCAAGCCCAAAGCCCAGTCCCAGTCCCAGTCCCAGTCCCAGTCTAGTCTCAGTCCACAGTCCCAAAGTCCCCAGTTCCCCAGTCTCAGTCTCAGTCTCAGTCTCAGTCTCAGTCTCAGTCTCAGTCCCAGTCCCAGTCCCGTCCCGTCCAGCTCGGATCGGCCTTGCCCTGCCCTGCTGATGAATACCACAGTACCTACCTCGCATGTCCTGGCCCTGCAGCCCCTTATCGCGGCGTGCGGCCTCGCCGGGCTGCTAAAGCGGAGCTCGTGCGGCCGCGCCGGGCTGCTAAAGCGGAGCTCGACTGGCTGTGGCGGCCGCAGGTGCGATGTGCACATGTGGGCAGCGGCGGCGGCGTATCTGTGGTGATCGGAGGCCTGCAGGCTGGCCGCCGCCGCCGCCAGAGTCGGCCGCCGCACGGTCCGAGCCGTGTGGGGCACGTGGGCTCTGCGTCACCGCCGTCACATGTTCTGCTGGTGGCAGGCTGTACCGGGACGTGCCGCCGGCCCGGTATGGCTTCAGTGTCACATTGTCAGTGCCTGAGAGCGAGGGTTTTAGAGGAAAGCTGGTGCTGCCGTGCTGTCTGTTCGTCCGTCCATCCGTCCGTCCATCCGTCCGTCCATCCGTCCGTCCATCCGTCCGTCCATCCGTCCGTCCATCCGTCCGTCCGTCCGTCCGTCATTCTAGCCGTCCGTCCGTCCGTCCGTTTGTATATCCCTCTCTGTATCCGCGTGTCATGTCTATCCGCGGGGCTATTGCTGTGTGTAGCCGCCGGCGTGCCTGCGCGTCTCACTTATCGTCTCGTCTCCTGTCTGTCTGTCTTTCCACCGGGCGCCGTGCTGTCTCGAGCCACGTCGCCTTGCTGTTCGCGTTGGTCATTGTCTGTCTGTTTCTCTGTCTGTCTGTCTGTCTTCTGTCTGTCTGTCTGTTCTGTCTGTTGTCTGTTGTTGTCTGTCTGTTCCTGTTGTCTGTCTGTCTGTCTGTCTTGTCTTCTGTCTGTCTGTCTGTCTGTCTGTCTGTGCTGCCTGTCTTGCTGTCTGGGCCTGTCTGCTGTTCCTGTTGCTGTCTGCTGTCTCTGTCTGCTGTCTCTGTCTGCCTGTCTGCTGTCTGCTGTCTGCTGTTGCTTCTGCCATGTCTGCATGTCTGCTCTGTGCTGCTGTTGCCTGTCTGCTACGGAAGGGGATCGGGTTCGGCCGGTGTAAGGGGAGTAGGCGCCTCGGTCCAGCTACCCTCCCTCCATCCCTTCACACTCAACCCCCTGGCCAGCCTAATCCAAATTTTCAACCTTCGTCCGAACCCCCCACTCCACTCAGTTTCCTGGATCGTCCCCGTGAAGCCCTGCCCTCTCGGTTTTGCGTCGGTGGTAGTCCCCGACCCGAACAGGTTCTTTGCCCATTTGTTGTATTGTCCTGGCATTACATAGTGTGGCAGGGGGCGCCTGGATTTTTATTTGGCAAGGCTTTTCTGCGACTTAAGCGGTCGACCCGTACCGGATGAAGGGGTCCTGGGGGCTGAGCCCCTACGCGCGGGTTGTCGCGGGTAGAGTGGCAACACTCTCTTTGGCCTGGATTTCGGAGGGCGGGAACTCATGTGAGGCGCGGCCTGAGAAGCTTTTCTGTCGGCTGCTGGCCGGGGGCCGTGGTTTGGCTGTCTTGCTGCCGCAGGGCGGGTGCGTGCACTCGCGGCGGGGTTGGGATGCTTTGCTACTGCCTGGTGGTGTATGCGTTAAGGCGTCAGGGAGGAGGCGGCGTCAAAGAGGGGATGGTGAGTATCTTCTCCTTGGAGGGCGTGTCAGCCCGTACACCCTCTTCAGTCTAGGCTCAGTAGCGGCGGTTGCGGGCGTCGTGGAGTGGCAGAGAGCCAATGCTTTTCTAAATGGATGTTCAGACTCAAACCCCTGACCTCGGCTTGGCGGCCTCCCATCGTTCCGGCCGCCCCTCTCCATCGGCTTCGGCGCCCTCTCATCGGCTTCGGGGCCGCCCTCTCCATCGGGCTTCGGCACCCTCCTCCTCGGGCTTCGGCGATGGCCGACCGCTCCGTCTGGTGGTGGTTGACCACCGCAGCGACTAGACTCCGTTCCACTGGTGGGCGGACAGAAAGAAGTGCGTAGGCCGTTCGGCAACGCGGGAAGTTCTCTGCTGTGGCCCCGAGTTCTGGTCCTGTCTGCGAGACAGGAACTCTCCCTCTCGCATTCCAGCGAAGGGAGGATGTGACGATTAGGTAGGTAACTCGGTGTGAAACTCGGGACGGTGATCGGAAGTTGAGGTTGTCAACAGTGGCTCAGGCGAGCGAGCTCTGACTGTACTCACTTCTTACAGGTGAAGGGGACGAGACGGAAAGGAGAGTGGTTCGGTCTCTATCAAAGTGAGGCGCCGGACTTAAATCGAGCAAGGTGTCATCACTGTTTTGATCTAGAGACGTGAGTGAGAAGATATTGATGATGGCTCGCAATTTCGGCGTGACAAGCGCAGCGCCGGAAGTCTGTCAAAGGAGAAAGGGTGTGGTGTGCACGCGACCATTGTCTATCTTTTATTCAGATCGATTGCAATAAATGCGTCGTAGGTTGTTAGGGTCAAGGTGCGCCCTTTTATCCCTAGCCCCATGCGCTGTTTCCGGTGTCTCCGCTTCGGTCACACCAGAGACCGTTGTAAGAACCCGACGGTGTGCGGGAAGTGTTCATCCAGGGAACACACGGGTGAAAGCTGCACAGCTGGAACTCTGACGTGTGTCAACTGTGACCGTGGCCAGGCACCGCATGGTGCCTTTGACCCAAAGTGCCCTGCTTATCTTGCTGAGAAAGAGATAATGGCCATCAAAGTCTCTCAACAGCTCTCTTTCAGGGAAGCGAGAGATGCTACATGCACCCCAAGAATCTATGCGCAGTGGGTTTAGGGAGACGGCAGTTTCGAGCGGAAAGGCGGAGATGTAGGGGAACCTGGCGCGCATCGTTTACTGCTGCAGTCTTTGACTACGGCCAGTCAGAGGGGACTCAGTGTCCCCGTCGTCGTTGTCCGGACGCTCTCACTCACCGCCTGGCGACGGTGGCAACGCGACGACTCAAACGTCCGACCGGGTCCTACCGGTCGATGATCCGCCAGATGATGGAATGGACTGGTAAAGGCCGAGGAGGCTCCGGGTTCCGCGAACGATTCTGCACACGCCAAGAGGTGACACTTTGGCGAGTCTTGCTTTGCGCCGTCGGTCCAGTCACGGCCGGATAGAGGGTTGCGTCGGCGAGGAGGAAGGCGTGCGCGCGAGGCAAGCGCGGGCCGCTGGCGAGAAAGCGAGGGAGGCCAGAAGCACCAAGGAGCTGAATCCGTTGCTGTGCAACGACGCTCGTGGCCAGAGACCGTCGGTCGCAAGGGTCTCTCTGGGCCTCCTCCCTCCTCTCCTCTCTCCCTCTGCCGTCGGGGCGCGGCGACTCCGCCTTCGTTCGAGAACAGTAGAGCACTCCGCCCAGGGGTCCCTAAGCGAACAGTGCTTGGGAGGGCTCGCCCCGGAGGGTGATAGCCCCCGAGCGCGGCTAGGTTTGACAGGGCACAGGTCGGTCTGGCTGCGACGGAGGTGCGTTCAGGGTCACTCCGGTTACTTCAGGAGAGCTCTGCTTCTTGTGGTAGAAGACATTTTGTCGCTCTAGTCACAGCATTTCGCTGTTTTTATTTCGTTTCTCTTGAACATGTTCAGTGTTCTTGTGAACTTTTACTTTTTTAATCGTTTTATGTTGTTGGCGCTTTAGGCACTTTTAAAAACATACCATGCAGAGCATTTCTTAAACGTGGAACTGTAGAGACGTAGGACAAGTTGCTCAGAGCTGCAGTTATTGTAAGCAGACAACGACGTCGCGTATGTGTACAGGAAACGAAACTATTGCTGAGTCCTTCTTTTTCATGAAGGATCTCAGTTTTCGCAAGGATTTGTCGTAGCACGGTTGCGCTGGTGAAGTCTTCTCGCGTCCGCACCTGGTACTGCGAGACACTAGTCTGCATTCCACGTTTACAGCGGTTGCTGCTCGTCTCTCTTTTATACGTGAGGTGACGTTTGTTTCTATTTACTGCCCGCCTGGTGTTTCGACTCCTCTTGCAGAGCTGCGACGTGGCGTGAGCTCGCTCGGTCCTTGGTTTAGGAGATTTTACTCTCATCACTCTGATATGGGGTGCAATAGCACATGCGCCGTGGTCGCTTTTATCGTCGTTTTTAACAGATGAACAACTTGTCTTTTAATACGCTCTCTACTCATTTTACTATGCCCGTTAGCACTTCCGTTTTGGACGTCAGTGTATGCGTCCAAGCTAATGACACTCTTTTCCTGGCGTGTAGCTGAGGACGCCATGGGTAGCGATCATTTCCCGGTTTGGCTGGAGTGCCAAGAGGAGGTTGTTCTTGGAACGCGGCCGCCTCGTTGGAACTTGAGGAAGGCAGACTGGGGAGATTTCCAGGCACGCCTTGAAGTGGTCTTCTCAGAGTCGGAGGGCCCCGCACAGACTCCTTCCGTAGTGGAGATCACTGCTGCGCTGGTAGATGCCGCTCAGGCGTGCATTCCGAGGACAAGCGGCGTCCCCCGCCGTATTCCTGTTCCATGGTGGACAGATGAATGTCGTTTTGCCATCAGGGCACGCCGAAGAGCTTTTAAAGCCTTCGATAGGAATTCCACAACAGCAAACATGATCGCCTTTAAGAAGGCAAGGGCACATGCCCGGCGTACTATCCAGGAAGCTAAGCGTGCCTCTTGGAGGGAATACGTCGGGCAGCTGAACCGGTTCTCTCCACTGTCTCGTGTGGTCTCGCTTAAAGGATTTCTGGCCGTTTTTCTGCACCTATCTCCGTGCTTGAGTGCGTGAGAGCATTTTGGCGTCGCCTAGTTGCCAGGATCGTCGTGCGCTTAGCAGAAGTTGTAGGAGGGTGTTACCGACCACATCTTTGCGTCTGAAACGTCGTTGTGAGGCCAAACCGTGACTTTTCCACCTCCGAAGCTGATCACAGCTTTCTCCATGGCTGAGTTGAGGTCAGCTGTAAGCAGCTTCGGAAGCGTGTCTGAAGGTCGTATGAGGTGCACACACATGATTCGACAGCTTCCAAGTTGTGCACTCGAGGTTCTCCTTGCAGTTTTTAATCGTATGTGGCTGGAAGGCGATTTTCCGGATGCCTGGCGAGAGGCTGTGGTTGTACCACTCCTCAAACCTGGCAAAAGTGGTCTGACCATTCACTACTGGCCATTTCGTGAGTCTTGTCGTGCAAGCTGGTGGAAAAAGCTTGTTAGTTCCGTCTTTTATGGTTTTTAGAGAGCTAACGATGTTTTTAACAGCTAGTGCGGTTTTAGGCGGGTCGTAGTACGTCGATCACTTTTAAACTTGATACTGTTTCCGTCCGCTTTTAAGCAACGGCGTCAAGTGGTGCCGTTTCTTTGACGTGGAGGGGCCACGACACGACGTGGCGTCATGGGAATTCTTTTAAAGGTTTATACCATGGTATCCGTGTCGCCTTAGGTCGTTTTTAACAGAATTTTTTCGTGAGTTTTTTTCGAGTGCGCGTGGGAAATAGTTTTCGTACTGCTGTTAAGGAGAATGAATGCACAGGCGGCGTTCTCAGCGTTGCTTGTCGCCTTATGAATAATGATGTGGATATTTCGATGCTAGTCTGGTTGGACACTCTTTGTATGTGGACGATTTGGGCATCTGGTGTTCGTCTTCTTCGAGCCCATCACTGACGCGTCAAGCTTCAGCTGGCTGTGACCCGTTTGGAAAGGTGGGCTCGTCCATGGTCTTCGTTTATTCACAGAAAACTGCAGCTGTCCATTTTGCCGGGACGGGAGGATTGTTTCGAATGTTCTCTCCAACTGTATGGTGAAAGCATTCAGAGCGTTGTTCGCTTCTTGGAGTGGAGTTCGATAGCGCTGATATAGGCAGCATTTTAAAACGCTAGGGACAGTGTTTTAAGCTCAACATTTTAAAGTGTGTTTCTCGGACACGTATGGATGGACAGAGCAACGCTCTTCTTGGTACCGGATTTTTCTTTGATTTCGTCAAACTGATTATGCATGCATAGTTTTGACGGTGCTTGCTCACAAGCAAGAACATTGGACACTGTTCATAACAACTGCATTGCGAATAGTAAGGGGGGGTTCCGCACGTACCTCACAGTATTCTTGCTGAGGTTATGAGCACCTATCTCAGGGAAGCTTCTTAGTTTCTTCGCTATGCCTGCAAGCTCCGTCAGATGCTAGTCATCCACCTACACATGTTTTTTCTCGTTGCGCGCTATCGGTTTTTCAGCACAGTAGAGTCTCGATTTCCGTTTTGCAGCGAGAATCCGAGAGCTGTGTAATGACTGGTTCAGCTGCGGAGTCACGAAGTTGAAGCCGGCATCCCACTGGGAGTCGCACACCCGTCGATTATCCTTGCTGAGTTTAGAAAGTGACACTCTGCGGAGAGTTCGCGCCGGGGTAGAATTATTGGATCTATGAGATACCTCAATTATACTGACGGATGCAAAACTGATGAGGCGTGGGTTGCGCGTTTGTAATGGGTTCACACCGGCCTTTTACTTTGCTTCCATGCTACTGTGTATAATCCGAACTGATTTGCTATACACAAGCCTCAGTTTTATCGAGTCTGCGAGGGTCTTCGTTAGTGATTTTTAGCGATTCCGCTAGTAGCTTTTGGCTGGCTATTGGCTTTCAACAATCTCACCCTTTTACAGGATGTTTTAGGTCTTCTCACATTCTTGACGCGTAGGAAGTCAATCGGTGCTGTGCTGGATTCTGGACACTGGGTAGCGGAAACGAGCAGGCAGATCAGCGTAAAGGCTACACGAGCAGCAGCACTGTTCCGCTCTCCTTACTGTCAACGCCTATTCTGTATTACAGGCATACGTGTTGGGGAAGTGGCAAAGGCTGGGACGAGGTGGCTCTTGAAAGAGGTTAACCGACTTGCCCCTTGGATCCGTCGTCGCAGTTGAGAGTGGAATGAAGTGACCTATGCCGACTCGTATCGGCATACCTATGGCCAACACAAGTATCTGTGTGCGAAGACGAAGCGGCGCGCTGCTCTCGATGTGGGGATGCGTTGATCGGTTGCACGTGCTTGTGTCCTGCGACATTTCGTAATGAACGTGTGAGGTTTTTTTGGTGTAGCATTTCAGTTTTCAGGAGTGTTGGGCGTGATTCGTGCACATTTCGAGTTTTTTCTTTCCTTGCGCATGTTGGTTTTCTGTGATTTCTCTCTGTTTCCTAGTTGGTTTTTTGTGTAATTGCTTGCGTTTTGGTTTGCAGTTTGTAAGTTTGTTTTCAGCTGTTTTTCAAGTCACGGCGCCACTGGGTGTGTAGCACTACTAACCGTTGGTTGAGTAATCGCTTGCATAGTGTTCTCTTTTTAACGCTGATGTTATGGGGCCAATAACTTTACAGTTGAGGCGCCTTAACCCAATCATATCATATCATCGCCTGTCTGCCTGTCTGCCTGTCTGCCTGTCTGCCTGTCTGCCTGTCTGCTGTCTGCCTGTCTGTGTCTGCTGTCTGCTGTCTGACTGTCTGCCTGTTGCCTTGTCTGCTGTCTGCTTGTCTGCGTATGCCTTGTCTGCCTGTTGCTGTTGCCTGTTCCTGCCTGTCTGCTGTCTGCTGTTGCCTGTCTGCCTGTCTGCTGTCTGCCTGCTCTGCTGTCTGACTGTCTGCTGTCTGCTGTCTGCCTGTCGCGTCGCAGTCTGCTGTATGCTGTCTGCCTGTCTGCATGTCTGCTTCTGCCTGTCTGCCTGTCTGCTGTCTGCGTTGCCTGTCTGCTCTGTCTGCTGTCTGTGTCTTCTGCTGTCTGCTGTCCTGCTGTCTGCTGTTGCTGTCTGCTGTTGCCTGTTGCCTGTTGCATGTCTGCTGTTGCCTGTCTGTGTTTGACTGTTGCCTGTCTGCCTGTCTGCCTGTTGCTGTTGCCTGTCTGCTGTCTGCCTTGTCTGCCTGTCTGCCTGTCTGCTGTCTGGTCTGTCTGTCTGTCTGTCTGTCTGTCTGCTGTCTGCCTTGTCTGCCTGTGCTGTCTGTTGCCTGTCTGCTGTTCTGCCTGTCTGCCTGTCTGGCTGTCTGCCTGTTGCTGTTGCTGTTGCTGTCTGCTGTCTGCTGTCTGCCTTGTCTGTGTTGCCTGTCTTGCTGTTGCTGTCTGCTGTCTGCCTGTCTGCCTGTCTGCTGTGCTGTTGTGTCTGCTGTCTGCCTGGTCTGCTGTTGCCTGTCTGCCTGCTCTGCTGTCTGCCTGTCGCTGTCTGCTGTCTGTTGTCTGTTGTTGTCTGTCTGTCTGTCTGTCTGTTCTGTCTGTCTGTCTGTCTTGTCTGTCCTTCTGTCTGGTTGTCTGTCTGTTGTCTGTCTGATGAACTGGGCGCAGCCGCCTGACATGTATGATGTGTACTCTTCCATGCTGTGCAGCAAACCACTCGGACCGGCCTGGGCCGTGCTGTCAATCTGAACTGTCAGACGACCACCGGCCTGGGATGTGCTGTCAATCATGATGACTGACTGTCGACTGCCTGGGCTGCGCTGTCCAACTTCTGACTGTTGCGCACCGCCTGGGCCGCGCTGTCCAATTGACTGACTGACTGTCACTGGCCCTGGCTGCGCTGTCAATCTGACTGACTGACTGTCCAATGGCCTGGCTGGCGCTGTCCAATTGACTGTCTGACGCCACTGCTGGGCTGCGCTGTCAACTGATGTCTGACCGACCACCGGCTCTGGGCTGGCTGTCCAATCTGACTGGTCTGACGAGCACGGCCTGGCTGTCTGCTGTATCTGAACTGTTGAGACACCGCCCTGGGCGCGTGCCAAATTGAGACTGTCCTGACACAGCTCGGCTGGCTTTGGGCTGTCATCTGACTGACAACTGACGCCAGCCTGCGCTGTCTGATGTTATAGTCTGACTGTCTGAGGGGACACCGGCCTGGGCTTGCGCTGTCAATTAACTGACTTGACTGTCACGGACCTGCGCTGTCTGACTGGATATTCAGTCTGAACTGGTCTGCCGACCACGCGCGGCCTGGGACTGCGCTGTCATCTGATTGACTGACTGTCCACGGCTGCGTGGTCTGAATGTATCAGTCTGATGTCTGACGACACGGCCTGGGCGCGCTGTCATCTGACTGTCTGACCGACAGCCTGGGCGCGCTGTCAAATATGATTGGACTGACTGTCACCGGCTGCGTGTCTGACTGTACAGTCTGACTGTTGCGGACCACCGGCCTGGCAGCGCTGTCCAATCTGATGATCTGACGACTACGGCACTGGCGGCTGCGCTGTCCAATGATTGACTGACTGTACCGGCCTGCGCTGTCTGACTGTATAGTCTGACTGTTGACGACCACCGGACTGGGCGCGCTGTCCAATCTGACTGTCTGACCGACCACCGGCCCTGGGCTGCGCTGTCCAATCTGATTGACTGACTGTCCACCGGTCCTGCGCTGTCTGACTGTATCAGTCTGACTGTCCGACTGACTGGCCCCATCCTTCTCTCTTTCTGTGGACAGTGGAGAGCGGCTGCGCTCCGCACCAGTTCCGCTGCGCCCTCTCCGGCAGCTGTATCAGAGAGGCGTGGCTTTGTGACGGAGAGATCGACTGCCCACCCGTGCCCGGTGCCGACGGCAACTCGAGCCAGTTCGACGACTCCGACGAGGACGAGCGCCGTAAGTACTGCGGGCAATGACGGAACATGGGGGAACAGGGGGAATGATGGAATGTTGAAACACGGGAAATGACGGAACATTGGAGTGGTGGATTGGCGGAACATGGTAATGGCGGAATGGCGGAACATGGGTAATGACGGAATGGGGGGACACGGGAATGGCGGAGCATGGAATGACCGAATGGCGGATCACGGGGAATGACGGAGTGGCGGAACATGGTGAATGGCGGAACTCGGAAAATAACGGAATGACCGGTTACAGCTGAGTTGCGACTCATCTGTAACTGCGTAATATTGCTATGACAATGAATGTCTCCTTAAAAAGCAATTGCTGCAGCAGACACAGCGGGCCCCTCATTAACCCTATTCCTGGAGGGATGAAAAGTATACGAATCTATCGGGGGGGCTTATTCGGCCCCCCTTCAGATCTCCGCTGCCATAAGAGCTAGAAACATGAAACTTGGTGTGTGAGCTAAGGTCGACAATGAACTCGTATTTTTGTCAAATTTTGGTGACCTTGGTATTTTCTCAAGGTCAAATGACGTATCAAAAATTTTTTTGTCCAAAACATGATATTTTCAGGAAGCCTTGCCATTATCTCGGAAACTTTGGCAGCTAGGAGGAATCGGCCCGAAAAAATCACTGTAAAGCGTTTTAATTGTCTTTCATCCTAAAGGCATCATAAATGACCTCAGGTCAATGATTTGGGACTGTTAGAGGTCAACCAAATGTTAACAAACCTGGTTTTTCAGCAAATGTTTGCTTCGTTAATACTTTTATCTAAGTATATAACAGCACTTATTTTTGAACATCGTGTTTCTCGTCGTCATTGCTGGTTCGTGCTTATCAACTTGTTAAATCGAACAATTTTGACCCGTCAGGTCAAGGTCAGGCTGACGTAAGTCGGTCAATGCAATATCAAAAGACAGCTTATTGAACAAGACAAACATTTTGAGACCATTTGTGAGTCTCTACGATTTCTTGTCACGAGCTATGATTAAAAAGTGTTGGTGACCTTGATGACCTTTCAAAAGGTCACTGACTAAAAAAAATTCATCCTTTTCATTCAGAAGGGCCTAAGATGACATGATACTGAAATAATTGATTTGACTGCAATGTATTAAACCCTCGTTTTCATTTTTACCATATACTTAGTGTTGGGCAGATTAGCATTGACCTGACATCAGGTCATCAAATATTAGATATCACCCTGAAACTTTCAACAATATTATTTGGCATGTTTTCTCTCACATTACATATCCGTTTTTTTGAAAACGTCTTGAAAATAAAAAACTTGCATCATTTGTTTTTTTTTTTTTTTTTTTTTTTTTTTTTTTTTTTTTTTTTTTTTTTTTTTTTTTTTGTTTTTTTTTTTTCTGAAAAAAAATAAGTTTTCAAAAAAAAAATTTGGATTTCAAACTTCAAAATTTGAAATTTCGAGGATAGCTATCTGAAGAATCAATTCAATTCTCTACCGATGTCTGTTTTTCTAACACTTCTCTTCAACACACACTTCTCCATTGAGTGCTTCCCCCTAACCATGCAAAATTTTGTGTCAAAACGGCCGAAACGCCCCCTAAAAACTGTCCTGGAACCCCCTCCTAATTACTCAATTTGGAAAAAAAAAGTACACCATCGATGCGCAATGAAATGTTAGGAAAAACCAGCAAGTTTGGAAGATTCTGAGTTGAGTTATGAATGACCCGTACGGCGAAAAACTGCAAGGGGGCCGATTCGGCCCTCCGACAGTGAATTTAGGGTTAAGATATCCCGCTACACGACACAGAGGAGAGGGATCAACAAGTCTCACACAGCGGCGTGTCCGAGTCAGCCAGGAAAACATACAGTGACACCAGAGTTCACCACAATGTTATCTGCATTGCCCGTGTACGTCGAGGACGTGCTCGCGCCCGGATTGCTGCAGCAGGGGGTGCAGTGCGACGCCGTGAGTGCGGAAACCTGTACCAGCTGGCAGTCCTGATTACGCGGCCCGATTGATGACGGCAGATTGGCTGATGTACGGGCTTTGAGTGGGAAAAGGACTGACCAGGCCACGGTAAGACCCGCATACTTCTGCCTGGCGTGCCGGCCTGCGGGACCTGGTGTGGTTGATTCGCAGCGGATCCCTCACTCCTCAAAAGAAGGTGGGATATGACACATTTCAGTCTTAGGACAATGAACATAGCTGTGGCTGACTGGTATCCGTCACTGGTGTGCTCATTTTTTGTTAGCGTCGTTGTGTGTCGCGTGGCCCGATCGGTGTAATTATTGGTGCCGATTCGGTCATTTGTGGTCTACTCGAAACGAGCACGCGACATAGCGTAGCGCAAACAGGTTTCTCTGGGACGCCGATGGTATCAATTGAGCTGGGCATGTCGTGCCCGTGCTGACATTTTTCTGCTCTTTGATGTAGGTTGTGCTGTCGACGTCGATTTCTGATGTCCTGTGATTAACGATTGTTGATACAAGCTGGGTGCTGACAGGTCGACTGCAATTTTTGCTGGATGTCACTCGGAGCAGTTGTGTTTATCATGTGTCATCATAGCTGTGGTCTTAAAAAGCAAACCCTCACGTCAGCTGATTAGATATGGATGAAATAGCCATGTTCGTCCATTTAGTCTTGTTACTAACCGATGACGATTGCGAGAGGTGTACTATTTACCAGGTGTTGGGCGTCAGTCACGTGACTTTGGACCCAGGATTTCGCTTGCATTGAAACTGTTGTTAGACTAGCTCCTTAAACGCTTTGAATTATAATTGAATTACGCGTGTTGTGTCAAATTTTGAAGAAAAAAAATCGGCTCAGCCAGGAGGCCCGGCTCAAGGCTTATGTTTTGGGAGGGCGTACGAATGCAGTGGCTGCGGCGCATACTTCTTCGTGTTTGCGTGCAATTAAATGCGCAGAAATTTATGTCACTGGCTATATACATCTGCATACTTGATCTATACATATTTTGCGGCAGAGGGCACTAGGTAGCTCAATGGGAGCAATAAAGTATGCTTGTCAAATTAGGTTCAACTTCAAATTACAGCAACAATGCCCACTTGTGACGTTCCTATCGTCCCAAACACTCACGAACAGCATACATTTTTTATCAAAAAATCCCCTCCATTTTCATCCCGAAGGACCGAATACGCACATTATTTTATTTGGTATTGGCCCTTTTATACATTTGAAGCCATACATTGGAGGCTTAAAACGTTGCTCCTGCCAATTCCGGTCGAATAGATGGGCCGCAAATGACCTTTAAAAACACAATTCCCGCATTTTTGCTCCTAGTCCCGGCCCATTTTTGAACAATAATGGAACTATTTTGGGGTCCAAAAGTTTCATCTTGTCATGACGAATCCGTCGAATGGTGTTCACCCCATCGAAATTATCCAAGCAGTTCTCGAGATCTCTTGGGGGGGGGGGCAGAATCTGCCCCCCGCAGGTTAACGTAATGGCCGCCCGCAGGTACAAGGGTGAAGTCATTTTGTCGATAAATTACATGTTCTGTGTTGGGACGGCTCTCGTCTTTCACGTCCTGTTTCCGTTCTGTACAACACTCGAAGCCATTTACTAGTCACTACTTGTATTGCCTGACGAACCAGAGAGGATTTTTGTCATTTGTTCATTTATTTAATTTTATCATATGTTTTGACATATGTATACTTTGAACGCGCGTCGATCCTAGGCAGGCGCGATTGACGACTGTTTATAATTCACCCTGTCTGGAGTGCACATGCGTCGTTCGAATCACGGGGTGCACCCGGCAACAGAGCTCGTTACTACTCGGGCCATTTACCTTCAACGTCCCGTGGGAGTTATAGACCCTGGCGGTGAGGGGCGGAGAGGGAAAAAGCGGCACAAACTGGCCAGTGGACAAGCGATTCCGGAAAGTTTTGAAAGCTTCGCATGAAATACCGTGAATAAAATATAGTTGATCATGGATAGCACTAGCACCAGCGTTTCTGATCAACAAACAGTTGCCACATTTTCTTCTTTTCATAGAACGATCTCAAAAGCTTCCACCATAACTTACCCAAGTTTCGTCGATTTTTTTTCCTGCTGGCGGATGAGCCCGCGGGACGATGCCTCAGTCGGGCGCTAAGAGCTGCAAGTCGTTTGCTGGGATGTATGGTCGCCGCCTGATAAAGCACCTCCAGAATTGTAAGGAAAAGTTTCGTCATCACTTGGATGGTGTGTGGCTAGGGGGATTTCGACACGTTATCGGCCACTTGCCGTCTGTTTCTCTGCTCGATTTGCGCCGTTTCTGGCAGCAGGGGCGGGGTGGGTCCCTGCTAAAGTTGTGTGGAGATACGGTGACTAGCCGAGACACGCCATTGGGCATGGACTGCAGGTGTGCTGACACTGGTTTATATCTCTCGTATTCAGCCCGGCTACCAGGGTAGAATCGCGGAATGACCGTCGATATGTACCGGGAACTGCTCGAGTGTGGAGGCAGATCTGCTGGCTATATATTTGTATTCAAACTCATATTTTAAGGCGAGCTTTGTTGATGGATGCGTTCGTATGAAATGCGTGTTTTTAAAATGCGTGCGTTAAGTTCACTTCGTTAAAAGTGAGGTACCGAGAAGTAAAGGGCAGTAGACTAAGGTCTCACATGTTTATAACGTACACTGTCGTATAGCGGAAGCACTGTGCTGGACATTGTTATACTGCGCCTTAGAAGCTCTGGAGCTGTGAGCAAGCTGACCCCGCTCCCACTCCTGGCCTCCATTAATTTGATTCAAAACACTAGGTTGATACGGAACACACCTCTAGGCACGTTTTGACTCTGACAAGTGGCACTGCAAACACAGTCTGAGTGCAGGGTGGTCGATGCTCATCTTCGAAACGAAAACAAACTCTTGGTCATAAGTTCATGGTTCAGTTTTCTCCGTAAAGGCGCTTTCTGTGAAACAGTGCGTTATGGTGGGCGGTGAGCGCATGCTGAAAATCGATCCTGCTCCGGTGATGGAAATTTGAAATGGATGATATTGTTGTTGTGCCACAGAGAAACGCTCATTGCGTAGGATTTGTGAGTGAACTGGACTTTGAGACTGGGGACACTCGGGTTAATATGCTCTGCGTGCTGCGTAGTTCTGCATGTTATGTCGTTTGGGGATGCCTGATTTTTTTCGCGAATATTTTGACCTGTGCTGTTTGGGCGCGCCTTTTCTGCTGCGATCTTAGTCATCGCCCGCCCATTGCCGGTGTCGCCACTGTATGTGTTCCTTGTGTGGAACTCTGGACTTGACAACTGACTGAGTCCTGGAGTCACTTGACTACGTTCCGAGTGTGGCTTTTCGGCCTCACGCCGGATCTTGTCACCTTGATGACACCGTCCTGTCTGTCGCTCTGTGCCATGTATTGGGTCTCGCGCCGGCAATCCGTCCGACCCGGCCGTACACCATTCCGGGCTGTCACCTGTCATGTCAGCTGTCCACCTGTCATGCCAGCTGTCACATAATCCCGCAGCTCTTCCCCGCCCTGGTCTAGTGCCGGGGTCCTCGTAACTCAGACCCGGAAAGGAAGCACGCACTTTTCAGCGGGCTCGCCACCACCACCCGTACCGCCGCCGCCGCCGCCGCCGCCGCTGCTGCTGCTGCTGCTGCTGGACCCGGCCGTCCAGAAGGGTTATTTTATTGTCTGTGGAACCTGCCATTACGCGAGTGGAAGGCTCGGCTCAGCCATTAGCCGTTCGACCTTCGGAGACGTGCCTGCCACGCCGCGTCCATCGCTCCCGGACGGAGGCGGGCGGGCGCCAGCGGGCTCCTGTAGCGTAGGGCAGCGGGCGCCAGCTTTTCTCCTGTGACAGTTAGTGTTCGCCAAGCTGCCGGACAGAGGCGATTCCACCAGCTCTGGTCCCGTTTGAGCAGTAGGGCGTCAGGCGGTCCCGGACTGAGAGTCGTGGCCTAGCTCCTGCGACCAGAGAGGGACGGGCGGGGTCAGCTCTCACGGACTAGATTGTGCGCGCAGCCTCTCTGGATGGATGGCGGCGTCACGGCGCCACGCTCCACCGGACCCGGCCAGGCCCGTGTTAGGCGGTGAGGCGCCGCATTGCTCTTCCCGGATCTGCAGGCCCACGCCATTTCCGAGTGTAATGGCGGGTTGGAGGCGGCTCAAGCTTCCTGGACGGAGGACGGGCGGGCGCCAGCTCCTGGACGGTTAAGGCGGGCGGGCGCCACGTCTACTGGTTATCAGTAGTTCTGGGCGGTGGCGCCAGCTTTCCACCTTCGCGCGTCGGCAGCAGGTTAGTCGGCAGTTTCCTGATTGCGAGTCGGTCTAAGATAGACGTTGGCCGGTTAGGCTCTGTTTCTTGGCGTCTCACTGTATCACCCGGTCATCCTTCTCGATTAACTGTTCATGTGGATTCTTATGGTGCTGAATCTGGGGTGTAAGACGTGGGCTCGAGGTTGCTCTGATAAGGATGATGGTGGGGGTTTATGGCGCCACTGATTAAGCTATTGGATGGATTCTATTACACGGTAGGACCTATGGTGGTGGTTGAGCGGGATTCTATAGGTCAATTGCATATTATGTTTTGTGGTCGTACCGTTGTCGTTGCTTTAGCGTAGGTGTTTTTCTTGTGAGTGGGCGCTTCGTGCTCCGCCTGTATGGCTAGCGGAGTTGGTGTGTATGTTTCATCTTATGGCCATCATGAGGAGAGGATATATCTATGGATTTTCGTCCCAAGTGGTGAGTACGTAATGTTTTGAGTCTTTTGGATGGCTTCTAGGACAGCTAGTACACACATAGTGGAGGTGTTAGGCCTCGGGTACTGATAATCCGTGTCACTATTTATACTATTTCCAGGCATTTCAAACACCCGTTGGCTATTGGCCGCCCACGACAATAATCCGTGTTGGAGCTAGCTGACGAATTCCACTCTTTTCGGTGGCAACCAGCGCTTCAGCTAGAAATAACAGATATCCACTAGCACGGCTTAGCCACTTATACTGGAAACCAGAGACGGAAGGCTGAAGGCTTATTAGGTTATACGACGATGAGGTGAGGGAGCAGCACGGTGGTCCTGCTTATGCCCAGGGCCCTGCGAAATAACTGGAGCTAACTCGACGGTACCACCCGAAAGCCGTTGTCATCGTTACGGTGGGGCGATCGTAACATTTTCCGCCAGGGGACCATCGGCGGCTAAGCTGTTAGCACCTACCTTCGTTGACACACGGCTGAAAAGGATTCCTATTGCAGTACAGAATGCAGTACCAAGAAGACCAAAGGTAGTTGAGTTGGCGCGCGCGCCGAATCGTTGCAACTGCGCCAGCTCACGTGATCCCGGCCGGACTCGTAGAACCCAGCGTCTACCCGAAGTCTCGTCCGGCGGAAGTCTGAAACGCTGACTGTCTGTCCTCGTGCGCGACATCGCACGTGGTCGGGGGAACCGGGTCAATGGACACTGGGGGTGAGAGTGGAAATATCGCTAACGTGGTGCTTTAAAACGGCGACAGGGAGAGCATCCCGCGGCGCGGTGGCAGAGGCGCGTTTTCTCGCTGACATGCGTCATATTTATGTTTTAATAGACATTGTAATCCAAAGTCTTCATCAAAGTTCAAAGTGGTCCGACGATATAAGATGCTGATGTTCTTGTCGTTGCGGGCTGAGAACGTTAGAATATGCCCTTCAGCGCACTCCACGCGGCTGTGCATTGTGCAGTTCCGCACAATCGCGGGTGCATTCGTTTAATATAATTGCCACTCACTTTCTCACCACCACCCTGCTCAACCCTGCTGCCACGGTCCTGCTGCCTGGTCGGCCCACTGCTGCCTGGTTCGGAGTCCTGCTGCCGGGTCTGCCGTGCACCTCTGCCTGTGAGGAGGCGGGAGGAGGCGTCGGGCGGCGGAGGACGGGGGTGGACAAGGTGGTGCTTGTGACTGGGTACGGCGTCCACTGTCAGCCTCTGGCTGGGGCGGCTGGTGGTGGTGGTGGTGGTCTTGCTTGGTGGGATGGGGGTAGCTGGAGGAGTGTTTACGCCTTGGGATTTTGGTGTCATCGGCTAGTCTGGGAATAGTGTGAGAGGCGCTCAGTCGGCATCTGCTTAGCGCGGGTTCTGCACCTCGTACTTTGCCATACATAGTAAAAGCAGGCTTAAGCTGACACTAATTGTACGTTAAATTGGTGTGCCAATCTTTCTTATTTGGGCTGTATCGACGGTCATCGGCTCGGGCAACGTGTACCTTGGGTATTGTTTTCCAGTTCTGAGCCTCCCATTCCTGACCTGGCCTCACCTGGCCTCACCTGGCCTCACCTGGCCTCACCTGGCCTCACCTGACCTCACCTGGCCTCACCTGGCCTCACCTGGCCTCACCTGACCTCACCTGACCTCACCTGACCTCACCTGACCTCACCTGACCTCACCTGGCCTCAACTGGCCTCAACTGGCCTCACCTGGCCTCACCTGGCCTCACCTGGCCTCATCTGGCCTCATCTGGCCTCACCTGGCCTCACCTGGCCTCACCTGGCCTCACCTGGCCTGATTCTGACCCGTTTCTCTCGTTTCCTCAGGGTGTGAGAAGCTGCGAGTCTGCGGCCGCAATGAGTTTATGTGCGGCGATGGCATCACCTGCCGACCAGTCGCCCCATGCTCTGCGACAAATCCCGAGACTGTCCCGACTGGAGTGATGAGGGAGAGTTCTGCGGTAAGTTTACAGTGGCCAGGAAGTGGGACTTCTGTGGTAAGTCTACGGTGGTCTGGGAGAAGTTTGAAGACTTTTGCGGTAGGTTTATCATATCTAGGGATAAATCTGGCGTCAGTATAATTAGGTCTGGTGATCACTGATCAGCTGCTTACAGCACTATTCTATGCGCTAAATATCTATTGTTAGGTCAGTCTTACATACGAAGTGCTCTTTCCAGAGATACTAGATCAGTGTCGCTGATTAATATGATCCGGTACATGTGATTATATCTTCCGCTATATGCGACGAGCCCTTGGAATATTGCCTATGTCATACAACAAGGGCTTTTAATATGGGAGCAACGTAATCGATGGCAAGCATGCCAAATGTATGCAAATTTATGGAGCGCATTCCTTGGGATAACATACATTTTCCTATCAGTGAACGTATCAGTGTTATTAATACGTTATGGCTATCTTATCTCCAGCTGTATAGTGCATCCCTTTACGGTGCAGAAGATAAGCAGTATATAAATTTAGTAACTGGTCGAATGTCGAAATGATAAAAGTCCGCGGACGTACCGGTTCTGTGGGATGTAAAAATGACCTATGTAAACGGTTTTCTAACGAGACATAACTTACGGGCTCTGAGTCATTCTCACTTGCTCTGATGCAGTATATGGCGCTGGCCTGTTATGGCCATGCGGGGGCGTATGAGTTAGTCGAGCTTCTGATTAGCGCCGAGCCTTTGAGCTCCAAAAGGCAGCGATTAATCACAGCGATGCGGCTTCGTTTCGGCGTCACTGCTGAAGTATGTGATGCTTTTACAGCCTACTTAGCGGCGGAGCAGCTCTGTGCTTCCAAACTGGGCGACTTGGTGATAATGTAGACCAGCTGTCAGGGCAGCGGAGCGTGTGCTATGAACCGGTCGAGAGAACGGCTTCGATTTCACTCTAGGTTTCTGCTCAACATAGTATTGTTTCGTTTAAAGTGAGTGGTCTTGCTCGAGTTGTTCTTAATAGAGGAGTCCATAGCTGGACTGCCTGCTTCAGTGAGATACTGGATAAACAAACAAAGCTTCTCTCGCGAAATACTGCCGGGCAGCTGTCTGATCTGGAGAATGGCTGAACTAAACAAAGTTGCCTCATGCTTTGTTGTCCAAGCTCCGAACGGACGGTTCAGCTCGGGAAGGCCAACGGCCAACAATAACTTGCAGAGTTGGGAATGTATGGGGGCGATTTCGCTCGCGGCGAACAGCAATCTTATCTGTGATTTGTTTTTACTTGGTGTTCGCTCGGCAGGGCGTATTAAATGCGAATTCGTTCACAGAATGTGCGTGGAAGGAAGTATATAAATTTATTTGTTTGTCTTCCTGCGATAGGGTATTACTTCTAAAGACCCGTCTTAGTTATTTCAATGAGTTATTTGATATATGACCTGGAATGTTTGTGCCTTGGTATATATCGATGTATTGGTCATAACCACATGCAGTCCATCTTTTTGACCGCTTACAGTGATGTGGGATATGATTTGTCATTGTGATACCCGTATTACCCAACCTGACCCTGTGCGAACTGTGACCCCTTGCGACCCATTGTGACCCTGTTGTAACCCCTTGTGACCCGTTTGAACCCGTGTAGCCCGTGTGACCTGTCTCCCCGTCTCACCCCCTGTAACCCCTGTAACCCCGGTGACCCGTTATGACCCAATATGACCTCGTATGACCCGTTGCAGATGACCGGAGCAGCTGTGAGCAGAAGCGGTGCGCCTACGGCTGTAAGCCCCACCTGCGCGGCCACGGCGCCATCTGCTTCTGTCCTGCGGGCCACCAGTTCGACGGCACCGGCTGTATCGGTAAGCTGGCCGTCTCGTCGACTCGGCGGTCTGTACTCGGCAGTATGACGGACCTGGAGATCTTGTGTGTTGTCAAGGGTGCCGCTGCTGGCGCTGTTTTCACCAGGGTTATTTCAGGGCTGTGAAGGCTGGAGCGTCCCTCCATGATGAACGTGTTGTGTAGAGGGCTGAAGTTCGCCCGGACGTCAATGAACGGGGCGGCATGTGACGTCTGTGCAGACTGTGCAGACTGTGCAGACTGTGCAGACTGTGCAGACTGTGCAGACTGTGCACGACTTTGTCACACTGGCAGACTGTGCAGCACTGTGCCGGACTGTGCACGATGCATGCGTCGACTGTGCACCCGACTGTGCAGACTGTTTGCCGGACTTGTGCACACCCTGTAGCTATGTACTGTGCAGAGAACCTGTGCTGATCTGTGCATGACTGTCTGCAGCCACTGTGCGACTGTGGCAGACACCTGTGCCAGCACTGTAGCAGGCACTGTCTCTCACTTAATTCGCAGTGGACTGAATTGCAGAACTGCGCAGACTGTTGCCAGACTTGCTGCCAGATCTGGTGCAGCCTGCGCAGTACTCGTGTCCAGACTGTGCAGGACTCGCAGACTGTGCAAGAACTGGCAGACTGTGAGACTTGTGCAGACTGTCAAGCAGACTGTCCGCAGACTGTCGCATAGACTGTTTCGCACCAAAGACTGTCAGGACTGTGCAGGACTGTGCAGGCACTGTGCCAGACTGTGCTAGACTGTGCCAGACTGCTTGCAACAACCTGTGCACGACTGTGCAGAACTGTGCAGACTGCCTGAGCACTGGCACCGACTAGTTGCAGTACCTGTCTGCAGCACTGTGGCCAGACTGTGCAGACCCTGTGCAGACTGTGCACGACTGTGCAGCATGTGCAGATCTGTGCAGACTCCGCTGCAGACTGTTTCAGACTGTTCAGCTGGTTCTCAGACTGCTCTGTCAGACAGTTCAGACTGCCTGCCAGACACGTTCAGACCTGGCACTGTCTCCAGACTGTTCCAGGACTGCCTGTCAGCACTGTTCTGCAGAACTGCCTTCCAGTCGACTGTTCAGACGCCTGTCCAGCACTGTTTCAGACTGCCTGCACAGACTGTGTCCAGACTGGCCTGCTGAGACCTGCACGTGCACCGGAGCGACATGTCAGTAGCTGTTCTGCTGCTCCTGGACCTGAAGCTGTTTGTGCCTTCGAACTCGAGCTCGACGGCCCGACCAACCTCACCTGATCTATCGACCTACAGGACAAACAGCGCTGTCGTCGACACCGCGTCGCAGCTGCGCCCTATTGAGTCGCCATTGTCTCCGGCGGTGTCTGAGGCATTCGCTGAACGCTCCACTGCCCGTCGGTCGGCCGCTGGAGAGATAGGGGACGGGGAGTCTGAGGCATTCGCTGAACGCTCCACTGCCCGTCGGTCGGCCGCTGGAAAGATAGGGGACGGGGAGTCTGAGGCATTCGCTGAACGCTCCACTGCCCGTCGGTCGGCCGCTGGAGAGATGGGGGACGGGGAGTCTGAGGCATTCGCTGAACGCTCCACTGCCACGTCGGTCCGGTCGCTGGATAAGATCAGGCGGACGAAGAGTCTCGAGGCACTCTCCTGAAATCGCTCCTAAACTTGCCCGCTCCGGTCGGCCGCACGGAGAGATGGCCGGCAACTGGGGGAGTCTGATGCGCATTCGCCTGAACGTCCACTTGCCCAGTCGCGCCCGCGCCCTGGAGAGGATTAGGGGGACGGGAGTCGAGGGCATTCGCTGAACGCCTCCACCTGCCCGCTCGGTCGGCCGACCGGAGAGATAGGCCACGGGGAGTCTGATGGTCACTCGCTCTGAACGCTATCGCCCGTCGGCGGCCGCAATGGAGAGATCCTTTTAGGGGACGGGAGTCTTGAGGAATTCGCCTGAACGCTCAGTGTCCCGTCGGGCTGGCCGCCGAGACGAAGATGGGGGACGGGGAGTCTGAGGCATTCGCTGAACGCTCCACTGCCCGTCAGTCGGCCGCTGGAGAGATGGGGGACGGGGAGTCTGAGGCATTCGCTGAACGCTCCACTGCCCGTCAGTTGGCCGCTGGAGAGATGGGGGACGGGTAGCGGGGAGCGGTGTGGGGCCGACCTGACGACGGCATACATTTGCCATCCCAGCTGCATGCCAATAGAGGCCAGATGATGCCGTACTTATGCAGGATTATCCGCCGTAATGGTCTCCGCGGAGGTGCTCCATATGAATTACATCGGCGAGCGGCGCCGCTTCTAGAACCACACACCGCTCCTGGCGCGCCATCTTGCGCGTAAGCGGAAAACATTGACGATCCTTGGGTAGCCAAACATCAGGCCTGACACTTAGTATACGACCATCCTGTCGGCCAAATGCTACTCCCCATCCTCCTACGGAACTCGGCATCTAGGCACCACCGTGCGGGCCACCGTCTTAGTACCGTAACGGCCAGTGTCGTCATCTCATCCTTGTGCAAGCATCTGAACGGTTCCCCGTGTCGTCATAACCTGTGCAGCGGTGTCATGCTGTTTTTACGGCCGATACAAACGGCCGCTGCCATCCCCCGGCCGACGTGTTCTCCAAGGCCAGCTGCCGTGCAGTGGTACTGCTCTCGTGGCCCCGTGACGAACAGATGCCGGTTACGAGAGCGGTCCCTGGACGCCAGACGCAGTGGTTCGGAGGAAGGGGCGGCATTGCACGGCACGGGGGTCATCACTGCGGCGTCGGCAGCACTGTCGTCTGTAGTGGGTCCTCCCGTGACTGGCCCGCGCCGCTGTTGTATCTGTCTTATACACGTTTGTCGTGTGTGTGTTCCCGTCACAGCCTAGTCTCCCTACGTCTATTGACGTCTCCCCTCGTCTCCCCTCGTCTTCCCTCGTCTCCCCTCGTCTCCCCTCGTCTCCCCTCGTCTTCTGTGTCTTCTGTCTCCTCTCTGTCACAGTCGGGTCTCCGTACGTCTCCTCAGTCTCCTCCGTCAAATCCTGGTCTCCTCACGTCTCCTGTATCCTCTCTGTCGCAGCCGGGTGTGTCCTCTCCCTGACGCCGCCGGAAGGGGCGGGGCGGCGGAGGGGCGGTAGCCGTCACCGACGCCATCCGGCCGGCGCGTCGCACCCAGTCGCGTCACCTGTCGAGGATCGGAGATGGTAAAATATTGACTTTGAGTGTCGTGAGACGCCGTGCGGTACACGTCGGGACGGCATGGACCGCTTTTCGAGCTACATTGTCGCGGAGGGCGTGCGTAAACACGGTGCTGCGAGTCTGCAGCGACGCGAGACGCTACGCGCAACTCGTCAGTTACTGGGCCGTCACGTGTAGGGTAAACTCTGTCAGAGCTCCCGAGAACGAACGCTGCCTTGCAACGCCTGACTGGCACAGCGCCCGGCAGCGGCGCGGGGGGAGGAGAGTGGGCCGAGGATGACTACGAGCCGAGAGGACAGCATCGCTCGGGAACTCGCCACGCTCGGGAAACGCCCGGCATTGGGACCCGCTGGGGAACCGCCCGCTCGTGAATCCGCCCGCTTAGGAACACCTGCTCGGGAACCGCCCGTCGGGAACCGCTCCTGCTTGGGACCGCCCGCCTTGGAGAGCCGGCCCGCGAACAGTACGCGGAATACACGCCGTCGCCGGGCGGCGTAGTCCTGCGGCATGGTATAAGACAAAATTCATCGATGTCGTGAGGAGGGAGGGAGGGAATTTTGTCTTGCTCTAGGTGAGAGCAGATGCTCTTTTAATGCTATGGCTATTGAATATATTATTTGACCTTCTTGTTTCCGAGTCATCTCAGTAAACCTGTTGTGCTCAGGGACGTCTGTTTGCAACTGGCGGATCCAGATAGTTTTTATTTTGACAGTTGGGGGGGCAAATCCCAAATAATATCTGATAATTCTGAAAACTCATCGGATTTCCTGTCTTATTATCAATAACTGTTAAAAACAAACTCTTCTCTAGTAAATAGTTGCTTAGTTTTACGACAAACTCGGAGAATGTGTCAAATTGTGCCCGACTTTGGGTGGTTTGCGGGGGGGGCCATGGCCTTTGGCCCCCCCTGGATCCGCGCCTTGTGCGTTGAATCATCGCCAGGTAGTCGGTGACTGCTACAGGTATATCCTGGTTAGCAGCAGGGCTTCACACCTGGGAGTGATTGGGGCTCGGATGTGCAAGGTTTACCAATGCACGACTGGTGCAGGGGAAGGCCACAGTGAGCTCGGATTTGATGGGGCGCGATGCAAACAAGGGAGCTGAATGGGCCATTACTGCACATCATGTGCGACGGAAGTTGCAATGTGATTCTTTCGGATTTTGTTTGTCAACCGCATCTCCCCGAGCGAATTCGAGCGGGTTCCAATTTTTTTCATTCACGTTTGATTATCTTAGCTCTGGCGATGCTCGTGTTTGTACTTAGTAGTTTGTCGCACATTGACCTGTATTCGGTGTCCCGGGTTTTCCATGCCACTGTGCCATCCTGTTCGGCTGCTCCGTGCGGCTTACTCTCCAGGAACACGGCACCAGGTGCAGCGCTAAGCAGTGAGCCGTATATGTATGTTGCCAAGGAACGAGCAGCGACCTCGAGCGATACACATCTATCGTTCATGTCCGGCTGCACACGAGCCGTGCAGTTCAGAGGAGTCATCAGTAGCCTAAGGCGGCGCGGAGACCATTCAACCACAGACCGTGCAGAGAGCGGCCCCGTGCAGACGCGAGGGATTCAATGAGCGACCTTTCCTTGCACCCAACTGGCTGAATTAAACGACAAAGACCTATGGACAGCTGTAGTCATTGATAAATATTCGCTGTTCGTTGGGTGCGGCGCTGGTGCGAGATGCATGTGCGAGATAAACTGAGGCTGCAGTAAGGCGCTATGATGCCTTTACTCGGCCTTGCTACCATTTGCAACGACAATATATCTCCGTCACCACCCGTTCATCTGACTCGTTTCTACTAGTGGTGCCAATTGGTTGCAAATATTTTCGGAAATCCGAATTTGTCCGAAGACCGATTTGGTTTCGGACGGACATAGGCATATTTCTTTGGACATTTTCGGACATCCTAATGTTCCAAGGATGGCTTGTCATGAAAATCATGTTAATTTTTATCAATAAATATTTTCCTATATATCAATGGATATGTTGATGATTGTGGCTTTCGGCTATTCCTAACTGTAGCGTTATTTGACACAAATGCCTATTACTTATGTATATATTGGGAATGATGCACAATGGATGTTTTTCATTCCATATCATCTCTTTTTTTTCTGATTTCGGACAAATTTCGGACAAACAATGATCTTCGGACAGTTTCGGATATACACACCTGACCATGGTCTTGGACATCGGTCGGACATTGGACAAATATTTTCTGAAACTGACTACTAGTTTCTACCGTCTGCAGATCAGCTTCTCTCCGCTCGTCTCTATCCAGACCGTGCCGGGTATATCGTGCTCGTATTCTGACCATCTCCTCACCACAATGTGACCAACTGGCGACCACCGTAGCTCCCCTGTGACGCCTCTGTGTCTGTCAGTGGCCGGCACATCTGCGCCACTCGACTGCTCCACTCATCTCTCACCCATCAGCGGCTGTGGCGGCTGTGGCGGCTGTGGCGGCGGCGGCGGCGGCGGCGGTGAAGGTGGCGGTGAAGGTGGCGGTGAAGCTGTGATGGACGCTGTTTTCCTTGTGCCGGGTCGCTGCGTGGCTGGCCTCGGCTGTGACGGCAGCGTGTGACGGTTGCGTCAGGAGGGGTCCGAGCTCTTCGTTTCACCACCCGGCTGCGACGGACAGTGTCGCTGCAGACAGTGTGACGCGCCGCAGCTCGGGGAGGGGCCGCAGCTCGGGGAGAGGCCGCAGCTCGGGGANGTGAAGTGCGATCCGCTAAATGTAGCGAGCCGCTGAGTGACCTCCGAAAAGTGCCCGAGGCTATATGTTGGAAACTGCTGCTCGGACATTTTTTCGTTGGCACAGCTGGCTTCCCCGCCTATAATGACCCCTAGACCAAATTACAGCAAAACAAAATATATGGTGGTGTGTCGACTCAAAATTGAATCGACTCGAAAGGGTATTTTTGAGTCGAGTCGAATCAATTTGTTAAATTTGCACTTGAGCCAAGAGTCGAGTCGATTCAATTTGTATCAACAACACTTGAGTCAAGAGTCGAATCGATTGATTTGTCTTGAAACAGCACTTAGTCGAGAGTCGAGTCAGTCCTTCGGTTGTTGAGTCAGACTTGAGTCGACTAAAAAAAATGTGAGTCGTTACAAATCCTCTTTGATATAACCACTTTGATGAAAAACCCAGGCTGTTTTTTTCATTTAATTGCCCACTAAAAATATAAGGAAGTAGTGAGTAGTGGGTTGTGCCAACCCTGCATCGTGCAAGATAGAGAGACAAGTTTTGCACTGCATGTTCCTGCCACTAGTGGTAATGGTAAGCTCTCTGAAGTCTATCCTATCCGATAATTGTTTACTCGCAGCCAGTTCTTGGAGTCTTTGGAATATCTCAGCAAGTAGGGTGAATCTGGAGAAATGAAGTCATGGTTCAGTTCATAAATTTATGTTCTGTAGATCAGTGTCGAGAACCCCTAATGAGCACTGTCAGTTGACACATTCTCTTAACCCTATTTCTAACTGGCGGTCAGAATTACGTTAACATGCGGAGGGGGAAGATTCCCCCCCCCCCCCACTGGAGATCTCGAGAACAGCTCAGTTGATTTCGATTGGACAAACGCCATTCGATTCGTCATGACAATATTTGTTTTCTTTTTTAATGGAAATCAGCGCCCTCAGGTTCAAAAATGCGATTTTTTCACGTCATTGCGGTCATGTAGTTCGACCAATTTCCATGCAATAAACGTTTTTGAGCTTGAAATGTACTGTTTTTCAATATATAAAAAGACAGCTATCAAAATTAAGACAATCTTAAGCGCATTACAAAATTGGGGTACGTAAAATAGGAGTGATTTTCTTAGAAATGTGTGCTGTTCATGATTGTTTGGAACGATATGAACGTCACATGTGTGCATTATTTACTGTAATTTGTTAAATGTAATATATTGCGCATAGGCGGATCCAGGACAACATGGAGGTGGGCACCATGCACGCAACGATTTATTATCATGTTAATTTGAATGTGGACATAATTTGAGGAATGGTATCGCCTCCCATTTTTTGTGCCTGAGTGTGCCCCTACTAAAAGTATGTGCAGTCCCAACAATCCCAATATTTATTATGTATATTGCAGTGCAAATGTTTCTGACGCATGTATTGAACCGCAAACTACGAAGGAAGTATGCGCCACACAACTGCATTCGTAACACCCTCCTCAAAACAGGAACCTGACACTGACTCTGCTGGGCCAGTTTTTTCACTCAACACGTGTAAATCAATGTTGGGAAAAGCCTGTCAAATTCAGGACGCTAGGCCAAGTAGTTAAGGAGCAGCAAGCAAAAACCACCGGGGCAGAATTCCCCCCCCCCCCCTAGCACGGAATAGGGGTAAAGCAGCATTTCTATGCCCACCAGTACGGCATCTGGTGTGATTGTTACACAGCACGCACTAACGATTCCCGGTGAGCTGGACCGGAGCGGTCTGTGCTGGGTGCTGCCTGGCAACCTGGACCGAGTATTAGCTTGTTACTTTGGATACAGAACTGCCTGCGACTGAGGCATCATAAGGTGTGTGCTCTATGCCAGGCTCGCTAGTTGGCATCATGGAGTACTTGTCATTCTGATGAAAAGCCATTGTGGACTGTTGATCCGGATGCTATATATAGGTACATACATATACAAGTATTGTGGCCAGTGAAAAGCGTTTTCTCTGCTCGTTTGGATGCGGATCTGCGGTGGATTAATTCAGTGATACGCGAGCGTGGGTTTACCGGAGCGACCTATTGATCTCCTCACTCCTTGCTTATTTCTGCTTTATGCCTGTCCGCTGGCCGACCCGTCTTTCGTGTGGCGGCAGGTATTGTGTGCTGAGCCGCAGAAAGCCATCCCTCTGGACTCGTTATCGGCTACATTGAGAGGCTACTGCGTGTAGCCGACAGCTTCAATACGGACAGGCGGCATCACAGCGCGATAATGGCTCATTGCTGTGTGCTCTCACGTCAATGCGTCGCTCTGTGGCGTCAATGCCTCCCGTCTGACTCTGCACCCACGTTATATAACTGCGGAGCAGGCGTCTCCTGGCCGGTGACCTCGTCTAACTTGTAACCTCCCCTGTCCGCAGAGGACATGGGCCAGGTGTGTGTGCTGCTGAAACACAAGGCTAACCAGCGGATCTCCTGGCCGGTGACCTCGTCTAACTTGTGACCTCCCTCTGTCCGCAAAAACATACGCGGCCAGGTCTTGTGTTGTCGCTGAAAAACAATGGCACGCTGATACCCAGCGATGCTCCCTGGCCGGGGACCTCGGCATAACTGTGACGCTCTCCGTGCCGCAAGAAACATGGGCCCAGTGTGGTGCTGCTGAAACACAAGGCTAACCAGGCGGATCTCCCTGCCGGTGACCTCGTCTAACTTGTGGAATCCTCCCCTTGTCCGCATAGAACATGGCAGGTGTGTGTGTCTTCGCTGAAAACACAAGGCTAAAACCAAGCGGATCCGTGTAGCGGCGCGGGACATTGAACCGCTCGACGTCGCCGTCGACTTAAGGCCAACGGCAGACATCGTCACTTCTAGTGAACCACTGACCCTCACGAGGGTCCTTCTTCTTTCTGGTGGTTACCCCACCAAAGCGGAATCGCTGGCCGAGCAGCGTACCGCAGGGCTGCCGTACCCCGCCGAGTGCTGACTGTTTGCTGGCTGGCTGCGTTGGTCGCATTTTGTCGCATAGCAGTAGTGAGGCATCTTCTCCACTTGAGGACTCGTTCGCTGTCCGTTTGCACCGTCGATTGACTGTTCCCGCTCCCTGTCCCCTCCGCGCCGGGCTGGATTTAGGGATGGATCCAGACGGTTGTGTCCAATGCTCTCCAAACGGGCACCCGTGTGCAGCCGTAATTGATTATCGCTCTCTTTACTCATCCACCATGACTGTTGATAGGAACGCCGTAGGCCAAATCAGACGACGGTCCAATGGGCAACGTTAACCCACGCTATGCCGGGTTAGCACCCCTGAGGTGTTTTTCAATGATAGTGGAAAAACGGCGGCACGCTGCGCTGCCGTCTTTGGCACAGGTGTTTGGGCATCAATTACCCACATTGTGTAGTATTCTTGACCTCAAGTCATCTCGGTCGGGTCACCAGACCAGGTCACGTGACCTCATCTCCAAAAAAGTGTACGGTCGTACCACAGTCACAGTTTTTGGCGATCGTTTTCAAACTTACGGGATTTCATAAGGTCATAAGTAACTGACAATTTCGTATATTCTCGAATGTTGTTAATATCCGGTGACTAAGGTCCCGGAAATCCAATTTTGTGAGCCTGCCCATTTTATAATAGTCGAGTGGGAATTATATAAAATTGCTTCATTTTCCGAGGATATGTACACTAGTGCCAGGTTCCATTTTATGGATCATATTATCATTAGCCATTTATTCTTGATGATCCAGGTGCTTTGTTCAGTGACCCCTACAGGGTAAGCTGAGGTCATCCGAGGTTACCAACACTTTTGTGTGAATACCTCTCGACAGAATGAAGATAAATAAGTGAAACCGGCACCAATATATTTGCTTCGTCGATACAAGTCTCCCAATATGCAACATGACCTACTTGGGTCACCACTTGATCTTGACCTGAGGTCAAATTTATCAGTTGACCTAACCTGGTCAACATTAATTTGATTTAAAGGGCCGTGACGTGAAAAACACGATGACGTCAAAGTTATTGCTTTATCTTGATTCGGTAAAAAGTTATTTGCGAAATGCAGCTTTGCTAAAAATTACCTTTTTTATAATCTCTGGAGCCTAATCTATTGATCTGGGCTCAAAGTTGAGGACATATTGGAAATTGCATTTTTCAATAGCTTTCTATTTTTCCTTTTGTTTCTATCTAGCATATTTTTTGCGATATTCCCTATAGGTTTTTCTGGACGATATTCTAAAACGGGAAATTCTGACCTTGATGAGCCCTAGTGAACTCAATATTGACGTAAGCCGAAAAAATGACTGAGCACAAGTTTCGGTTTTTGTCTACGTCCCATAGGAGCCGAGTCAGAGCCCCCCATCCTCCGGCACGGCGAAGGTAGTGCCGAGCACGGCATGGCGCGGGTTAATCCGGCATTGACGGGGTGGTTATTTAACGCCACCTGAATAACTTTCGTAATAACTCAAAAACGATCAGTGCTATCAACGTGCAACTTTGGCTACCTTCTTGTACATCAATTGTACGTCCTCTATGCAAATATGAAGCATTTTCGTAGATACATTTCTTAGATATAGCGAATTTAGTGACGTCACTACACACGAGTTGGACACAACAATCAGCTTAACTTAAACAGACCGCACAGAGGCCATATTTTAAGCAAAATGCAATCATTTTTTAGATAGCAAATGACAAGGACTACATCATGATAATCTCTTTTTTATCCCTAAAATTTCAAAAAAGGAAACAATTATTACATTACAAAATACAAATCCAAGATATTAAAAAAACGTCAGAAAACAATTTGTGAACAACTACCATACCACATTTCAAAATTATATAATTTTTGACTGACTGATGAGTATGACATCTAAAGTACTGGTAACTAATGACGTCATATACTGATTTTTTTTTAGCTTTTATTGACGAGATTCAGACAGATAAATGACAACACTGTATTTCTAAGACAAAACTGATCCAGAAACATGCCTTTTTGATTTATGTTTATCAATTTCAAATTTTAGCATTTTGTGACCTTGCTTTGACCTAAGCTTGACAGTAACTTAATGTATGTACATGAAGTCAGGAGGTAAAATGAATATTAATGTCGAATTATACGCGTAAAATGCTAATAAAGCATGTGTTGCATGACATTCGTAGATATGTCGTGTATTTTGTGACCTTTTGTGACCTGACCTTGATCTTTGACAACATCACACTAAAGCGCATGCGGGATGTGCATCATATCTTTGAGAGCACTTGGGTGTTCATTGAAAACTTTGGATGGAGAGTATGGCCCATAAACTAAAATACCTCGATTTCTACCTTTGACCTGACCGTGACCTGACACGTTACTTGAATTTAAGTTTAACAGCGTGCTTTATATTCGTCTCATTGAGTGCTTTAGAATGCCGCCTTGTGCGTCTCGCTGCGATAATTAGTTTGGAAGATAACCAGGGGCCTTGACCTCCCCCTCCCCCCAGTCAATGCCGGGTTAAGGAGGCTGTTGAATTAGCAACTTTTGTATACGCGCGCGAAGAAATTCTGTGCCGCCCAACCAAAAACAAACGTCCTCTCGGCTTCTAGAAACTTAAACTGCTGAGCCAAGTGTATAAAAGTCAAGGATCATTGAGATGATGAACTACTCACAGATGTTTATGTTTCATTACAGCGTAGTTAGATATATCATCCCAGTATGTAAAGAGTTTGACTTTGAAGAAGTGTGTGCCGACGGGATAGGCTGCGCGTTACCATCCCCTCGCGGTGTTCGTGGAACGATGATGCGCGCCGCCGGTCAGAGCCGTGACCTCTGTGTTGTTGCAAGGTCTTTAATGAGCCGGTAATGACGCACAAGGTGACACAGTTAGTGCGCTGTCTGCGTGGACGGCGGCAGACGCTGCGTGGCGGCGCCACGGCTGGCTGGCTGGTGGTGAACAGGACAGGGAGCCGTGTGGTGCAGCCTCCCCGGCCCGGGACGCTGCGTGGCGGCGCCACGGTGGCTGGCTGGTGGAGAGGTGGAGAACAGGACAGGGAGCCGTGTGGCGCAGCCTCCCCGGCCCGGGACGCTGCGTGGCGGCGCCACGGCGGCTGGCTGGTGGAGAACAGGACAGGGCACCGCCTCCCCGGCCCGGGACGCTGCCGTGGCGGGCGCCACGGCTGCTGCTTGGTTGGAGAACTAGGACAGGGCACCGCCTCCCCGGCCCGGGACGCTGCGTGGCGGCGCCACGGCGGCTGGCTGGTGGAGAACAGGACAGGGCACCGCCTCCCCGGCCCGGGACGCTGCGTGGTGGCGCCACGGTGGCTGGCTGGCCGGAGAGCAGGGCATGGCGCCGTGCGGTGCCCCCTCCTCGGCCCGGGGACAGCGGGGCCGGGGATAGGCGTTCCGATCATACTGGACGGTCTGGGTCCTGTCCCGATCCTGACGGGAGGGACGCTGTTTGGCTGGGAAGGCCAGACTGTTAGTCTCAGGCCGTGCAGAGAAGAATCAGATGTTTACTATCGATGTCCCTAGTAGCACATAACGTTGTCACAACGTCATGGCAACGTTGACAACGTCATGACGACGTTCATACGACGTAGTTACGTCGTGAAGACGTCACGACGTCGTGAAAGTAATGTGTGCTACTAGGGGTGTATGCAGTAAATATTGTCGTACAACTTACCGCAAATGGTAAACGTGGCCAATCATTTTTGCTGTCCATGACTGATGATATGTACCACCAAAATGCTATCTTGTCTTCAGGATACGTGATGTTAACCCGCGCCCCCATTGGGCCTCGGGATTTTCCACGCCCTTGATTTGTGTTTGAACACCCCCTTCTAACTCGGCTCCTTTGGGAGCAAACAAAAACCAAAAACCTTTCGCAAACGTTAAAAATTCATTTTTGAAAAACCTATTTATATGTTTTTTCGCTTAGATCCAAATTTGAGGTCACCAGAGGTCATAATAGGTCGAAATTTTCCAGTTTTTAGGGACTCCGCTCCAGAAACCCCCATATATCTTCGAGAAGCTACAAAATGCCACTTAGGAGCAAACGGAAAAAGCATTTTTTTTCTCAAATAACTTGTTATCTTTATAAATGTAAGCGCCAATACTGATCTTACGCCATCGTGTTTTATTATCGTAAGGGCGCTTTTGAAATATAATCATTGTGAACCATGTTAGGTTCAAATTAAAAAAAATACCCCCGTCAAGGTCAAGTGATGACCCAAATAGGGTCATGTTGCATTATTAGGAGACCGTTGTCTCTTGACGAGACAAAACACATTGGTTGAAAGTTTCCACTTTCTCTATCTTCATTAGTCTATATTTTTTCATAAAAAGTAGATTGGTGTGATTCCTTCGGATGACCGTATGGTAACACTTTTGTGAACAAAATACTGCACTTGGACCTAACATACATGAGATAATAATTAACCGATAATATAAGATATATATCCGAAAGAAATATGACTGATATCATCGAATTAAGGCTTGCATATTCTTCCATATGAACTACTAACGGAGATAGAAACAGTTTATATGAACCGGACGCTCATTTCCCAGTGCGTGGATTCGTTACGCTACGGCTATGCGTTTTTCGTAAAACGGGTAGTGCTCAACAAATCGCTGTCTCGAGCGTAATTTGGAGAGTATTCGTAGCGCGTCACTAAACCGAACAATGGAAACCAAATTAAAACAGTAAATACTGTCTACGACAAAGATATTTCGCTACATAACTGGAAGGCAATGGGACTCACTACGGTCATTGAAGATGTGGGGTGGGGTGGAACTGAATAGCAGATCCAGTGGGCACGGGAAGTCATGCCCAAGTCAAACCACCCAAAATCGGCGCAAATTTGACACATTTCCTGAGATAATAGGAAATATATGCAACTTTATCTGTTACTGATAGTATACATAAGCAAGCGAAATCCGATGAGTTTTTATAATTGTGCGATTTTTTTTCGATTTGACCCCCCCCCCCCCAACTGACCCAAACCACCCGTTCTGGAAACGCCCATGGGGCAGGGGCAGGCAAACATTGTGTCTATGGTTTTCTCCTCCCCCTGACGGCGACATAAATCCATGGCGATGCCCTGCATGGTATATGTTGTTGATGACAATGGGCATTTCATTGGTACATCATACTACATACACATATACATACACATACACATACACATACACATACACATACATACATACATACATACATACATACATACATACATCAACATAGATGCATACATACGCAACATAACATACCATACATACATACATATCAAGACCATAGCATACATAATAACATCCTTAATATGGCTGAGGAATAGCGCTATTTTATAATTACTTACCTCTTATGGATTGGTGGCATTTAGAAACCGTTCTTGTAATATACGACGCGATTAAGGCGCCGTAGAACTGCAATATATATATTGTCATACCAACCATCACCCCGGTCTTGACGCCCGCGCATTGATAGGGGTTGACGCAGACACTGACGAGAGAGGCTAAATCCCACCCCCCACACCCACTCACCGTGAGATCTCGGAACTAACGCAACGCAGCGACAGCTAAAAACGAATGTTAGATAGACTCGAGACAGCTGTATCGAAAGTTTATCAGTCTTTCTTAGATCATGTCAAATTGAGGCACTAGTGGTCATACAGAAGTAGATAATTAGTCAAATATATGCCGGCTAATTATTTGTTCGTATCTATATATCGCTACAGAAACCCCGCATAATCTCAGAGAAACTACTATTAGCTAGAAAACACGAAAAAATCAATGATACTCTATGCAACATCCACTCGTAAACATAGAATCCCACCTTAAATATTTTCAGTAATAGTCAATAGTTGAGAGGCTCCATGAGCATCGAAAAAGTAAAAGAGAGTTAATATTGGCAACAGCTAGTTTTTTCATGGAGAAATACATATTACAATCCATAACGAAAATAGAATCATAGTTTCCTGAACACCATCGTGCTATTCGTCGTCTAACTCCGCACTTGGAAACAAATATGAATGACTGATTAAATTAATCTCAGGATCGAAGGTCAAACAACTTTTGATGACCATGTGACGATTGCTAGACTATAATCGAGGGCGACGGCGGCTCGACGAGGCAAACATATTGGTGTCATCCAATCGTCTCTATCTTTATTCTATCAATATTTATCAGCAAAACAATGCTGATGACCCCAGATTACCTCAGATGACCTTGCAGGGATCACTGAGCGACAATTACACCTGGGTTATCAATCATGAAGCTAAAATAACATGATTCTGAAATAATTGGCCTGATCCAATGCAAATTATCTTAATAGGGAGCATTTGTATTATTTTCCTGTTCACTTATAATGGGGAGGTCAGGAAATTGACCTGAACTTTGGTCGCCGATACGAAAAATCCGAGATAAATCCAATCGTAGATACTGATAATCTTATGAAATCCTGCAAGTTTCAAATCTTTCGGAAACAGACTGTGGCTTTAACACGCAACACAAACATTTTTGGAGGTAAGGTCACTTGACGTGACCTTGTTGACCTGACCTGAGATGATCTGAAGTCAAAACTGAAAAATGTGGGTAACGGATGACCAAACAGCTGTACGAAATTTGGTGGCGCTGCGCGCCGCCCTTTTTTGCGCTACGCCTGAAAGACCTGAGGGGGAATCACTCCCCCCTGCAGTGCATGGGTTCAGGAGGCCACGCAAAACAAAGAGAGACCTTCACAAATATACCTAAATACTGAGCAGGTCCTAATTGCATACACGACTGGAATGAGTATCCAGTTGCTCATTGTAATCACAACTGGGAGATGTTCGAGGAGGTACTAAAAAGATATGCATGACAAGTTCCAAATAGTCACTTAACAAGATAGTTGACAAACTGCAAGACGACACTAAAAACAACCTACGGAAGCTCCAAATAGCCTCTAAAGACATTGCTGACATAAGCACCAAGAAGACCGCGAAAAGACAGCCGAGACAAGTTCCTAAGATGCCCCTAAGAAGACAACCGATGTAGACTCCACAGTCCACATCGGCTCCTACAACAATAACCGGGAAAGCTGTTCATGGGATACTTTACAGCGAGGCGTCTAAAAGCACAACTGATTCCGAGAAAGCCCCTAGGAAGGCAGTCGAAATATTGTTTGACGAGGCTCCCACGGGAAAAGTCGGGAAGTCCCTTTCTCAAATGGGGTTCTTGCCTTTGGTTTGCCCCTCCCCAGCGGTGACACAAATCCATGGCGCTGCTCTGCAGATAATGTTGTTGATGGTAATGGGTATCTCATTGGTATCTTATAACTATAGCTGAGGGTAACGTTACTTTGTAATTATAACCTCTTATGGATCGGTGCTGTTAGATTACCGTTTATCTCTTTCCCTGCAATTAAGGCGCCAGATATTATTGATTTAACTCGCCGTTGACTGGTGTCTGAGTCGAAGGCTCTCTCAGTGGATATCTAATTTAAAACGAGCTTTAGATCTTGAAACACAAGATGAAGGGACTGACATCAAAGTTTGTGTTGTCTTTTTTGCGTATGTAGTATTAGGGCGGGCCGTACTTTTCAACTTTCAAATCTGAAGAATGGCATAGTGCGAAAAGATGTTATTTGTGCATGCGCGATTCCGAAATCTAGCATTTTATCTTGACAGAGAGGGCATGTTTTGCTTGCGGAAGGTTTGAATTTGAAGTTTCTCAGACCGGGTACGCCATTAAAGACCCTATTACAGTTTTTCGTCAATTTCCACTAAGCAAAAAACGACACTGGAATCTTTAATTTCCAAGAGTTAGCAGCGAGAGAGGTAAAACAAAACATGGACATAATGCTTTGTGGCGTGTTGTGAGTAACATCCTGAATTTAAATCTGAACCCTAGTATGTTAAGCTAAAGTGGCCTGTAGTCTATATTATGTTCTGCAGATGAATCAACGAAAAGAAGTGGGAATTGTGAAATGACCAAATGAACGATTTAGAGGTCGCTTACATAAGAATGTGGAGTATGAGACGCAGCGTCAAATGTACGACACTGGAGCGTTGCAACAGTCATTTCTCTACGGGATTTGTCGTATACTGTGACTTTAATGAGTGGGTTGTAGCCGACAGGTTTCAAGAGATAAGTTACAGCCCTCCATAGTTGGTGATAACATGACTATGCAAATAGAACAAAGCGATCTAGTGGTACACACACGTGGAGTCAGAACATAAGCGCTTCAGTATGGCGAGTCTATGCTAAATCTAGTACGATGTACTGGTTCAAAAGGTCAAGAGATACAGAGAGGGGTGAGAGGTAGTGAGGTCACAGGGTCAAGAGGATCGAGGAGGCGATACCAGTGATGAGGAAGGAAGACACATAGATACATACTAGTGTGGCGATAAGATCGTTCATGTTTGTCGGCATATGTTACCGCAGAATGGCCTTAACTAACTGCCGGATCAGACGAGCCTCAAGGGAAGAGATCGGAACGCACAGCGCAGACTATAACGTCCTAAGATGTGAAGCCGTTTGGTAGGTCGCTATCTCACTGCGTAGGTAGAGAAAGGACCATCTACGCTCATCAATAAGTGAAGTGCTGGACCTATCAACCGATCAGCCCTATGGCTCACCTACCTGATCTTGATTCCGTAGAGTTCATCATTCGTGGGTGTGACTGTGTACTACCCATGCTGGCTTATGATGAAGACGTGAACAGTCACATCCTAGACTCAGGGTCCGCGGCACCTACCCCACCAGCTACAGTCCTGTGGTATCGAGGAGGAAGGAGGTGCTGAACGCATCGTTTTAAGCCGACTGTGAGTCGTTTCTGCCTGTTATGGCATAGCAAGGCGAACCTGAGCTCGGAGGATCATAATCAGTGAAGCGAGGCGGTGGCGCGTATCCTGGCGATCCGAGGAGAGGGGAATTTGAAAACCCAGGTAGGCGATGACTCTCAAGATCAAGAAGTACTTCTTATCAGGTGAGCTGCTGAAACCAGAGACCAGCACAGTGAACGAGCTCTTCTTCTGGAAATAACTGGTTAACGAACCCCATTCACCTGCTCACTCGCCAGTCAGCGATTGGAGGAGTTCGCCAATAACCGATTGGAGGTGTGTCGAAGTGCCCTAGCCACATCCAAGACGCAACATGGATATTCACGATGGGGATGGCAGCGTCGCTCAAATATATCACTCAAGGGGACAGTTGGGCGCAATTAAATCTGTAGCAAAAACACGCGCAGACGTGACCTAATTGAGTAGCATCCTAGCAGGGCTCTGAGTAATATCTAGTTATGGTGAACTTCAATTACGTTGAGTAGTACATACCACGCTTATCGGCATGAAACGTGAGTCCCTATTAGTCTGCCGGCGTTCAGTTGCCGGAAGACATGTTTATTGTATTTGCCGGGACAGAGATAACTGGCCGACAGGAGCGACAAAAGTCGTTGTTATGGCAATCTGTGGACAGGGGAGGCGGATCTTAATTTCCGGGGGCCTCTCGACCCCGCAGCTACCTGCAATCGGACAGGCTGATGATAGTCAATCGTCCTTTGACTGCCAGCAGTACGGCGACCTCGCGTGCCGGCGGCGCTATGTCTGTTTTGCCGAGAAGAGCCTGACACGCCGGAGCACGTTCTGACGAGGTGCCCCTCTGTCTAGCGGGCGCGCGTCTCCGTCTCTTTTCGGAACCATTCATCTGGAGCCATTACAGCTGCAGGGACGGCGGCCCGTGGCGGCCTTGGCCCGCGGCTACCTGTCTCAGTGTCTCACCGAGAGCCGCTGGGCTACGGCCGGCCGTAGGTTGACCCGAGAAGACAATCAACGACAACCATTTTCCAGTTACGGAAGGGGAATGCACAAATGAGCCCGGAGCTTCAGAGTCTTCTATCTTGCACTGAGTCACTACCATGGGCCGTATATATGAGCTTATGCCAGGTTTTAAACTCACTGAGGACCACTGATCGAGGTCTTCCAGGGGACCCCGATCAGGGACCCATCTCGAAAGGCCTCGATTCCATCAGACCTTTCGAGGGTCCCTCAGGTCTTCCAAGGGAACCACAAACCTTCTGATGTCCCCTTCAGGCCTACGAAGGGCCCCATCAGGCCTACTGAAGGCTTCCGAGGGCTTTTTGTATCCTTAAGAGGACTCCTCACCCTCAGGCTGGCTGGGACTACCTCGGGGCCCAAGGCCATATTTTACGTTAACAATGAAACCACCACTTTAACTTCTTAGAGTTTCATATTGCAGACATAGGAGAATCATATTTCCCTCAACATTTGATTAGAGGCAAAATTATCCCCCGACCCCCAAACCACCTCTTCCGCAGCAGTTTGTGCGGTTATGCCGGCTGGTTATGCCGGTTATGTGCTTTGTTGGATTTAATAGAAAGTAATGCATTTCATGTTTTTATTTTCTCTCTTTTTTCATTCAAACGACGCATTTCATAGGTTTTCACGCTAGTGACCTGCGACCTGTGTGGGTAATTTCGATGACCCTTGATCTTGAACTTCAACAAACTGGCTTCCTTACATCACAAGCAAACACGTTATGGTTATGTTCCCTCTCGCTCTATCCCCCCGCAGGGGCAGTCGCTTTCGGCCGGTGTAAGGGAGTAGCGCCCCCTCGCGGTCCCAGCTTACCCCTCCCTCATCCCCTCTTCAATTCACCCCCCGGCCAAACAGCCCCAGTCCAATTTTCATTTCCCCCGTACAAGTCATGAACCCCCTTCCCCACTCAGAATTTTTTCTAGACGTTCCCCGCTTGAAGCCTCCGTTTCCTCTGCGGTTTGGACGGTCGGGTGGTAGTCGGCCCCGACCCGAACAGGCTTCTTTTTCGCCCCACTATGTGTATTGTCCTGCCATTACCATAGTGTGCAGGGGGCGGCTGGCTTTTTATATTGGCAAGGCTTTTCTGCGGGGGGGATAAAGCGCGTCGACCCGTACCCTGGGATGAAGGGGTCCTGGCGGCTGAGCCACCTACCGCGCGGGCTAGTCGTGTAGCGTGGCAACACTCCTCTTTGGCCCTGGATTAGGGGGGGTAGTGAGGGCGCCGCACTGAGAAGCTTCTGTCGGGCTGCTGGCCGGGGCCGTGGTTTGGCTGTCTTGCTGCGCAGGGCGGGTGCCGTTGTGTGATGCTTTGCTTACTTGCCCCTCGGTGGTGCTATCGGCTTAAGGCGTCAAGGGAGGAGGCGGCGCCCAAACGGAGGGGGTGGTGAGTCTCTCTCTCTCCCCTCTGTGAGGGCGTCGTCAAGCCCCGTACAGCCCACTCCCCAGTCCTTGGCCTTGTAGTGGCGCCGTTGCGTAGCGTCGGCTGGGAGTGGGCACTGGGTAGAGACCAAATCTTTTCTCATGGATACTTTAAACTCAAACCCCCTGACCACGGCTTCGGCCGCCCCTCTCTCATCGGCTTCGGCCGCCCCTCTCCCGTCGGCTTCGGCCGCCCCTCACCCATCGGCTTCGGCCGCCCCTCGCCCATCGGCTTCGGCTGATGGACGAACCGTTCCGTCTGGTAACCACCCGACAGCGACTGACACCCGTTCCACTCCGGTTGGCGGGACTGAAAGAAGTGGCGTAGGCTCTCGGGCGAACAGCGGGAACGTGCCTTCTGTTGTTGCCCCAGAGTTCTGTCCTGTCCTGCGAGACCAGGAAACTATCTCCTCCCTCTCGCCATTCCAGACGAAGGGAGAGGGATGTGACCGATTAGGTAAGGTCACTCGGTGTGACAAGCTCCGGACGGTTGGAGTCGAAGCTTGAGTTTGTCAACAGTGCTCAGGCCGACGCAGCTCTGGACTGTCCACTCACTGTCACTTACACGTTGATGGACGAGACCGGAAAGAGAGTGCGTTCGTCTCCCTATCAAAGTCGAGGGCGCACCAGGACTAAAAAACTCGAGCAAAGCGATGTCATTAACTGTTTTGATCTAGGACGACATGAGTGACGAAGATATTTGCTGATCGGACTCGCAGATCGCTCTTGACAAGCGCGCGCCGGGATACCTGTCAAAGAGAAAGGGTGGTGGCTGCAACGCGAACCATTTCTTATCTTTTAATCAGATCGACTTGCCAAATGCAAATCCGTCGATAGGGTATGTTAGGGTCAAGGTGCGCCCTTTTATCCCTAGCCCCATGCGCTGTTTCCGGTGTCTCCGCTTCGGTCACACCAGAGACCGTTGTAAGAACCCGACGGTGTGCGGGAAGTGTTCATCCAGGGAACACACGGGTGAAAGCTGCACAGCTGGAACTCTGACGTGTGTCAACTGTGACCGTGGCCAGGCACCGCATGGTGCCTTTGACCCAAAGTGCCCTGCTTATCTTGCTGAGAAAGAGATAATGGCCATCAAAGTCTCTCAACAGCTCTCTTTCAGGGAAGCGAGAGATCGCTACATGCACCCACCCAAAGAAATCCTATGCCAGTGCGGTTTAGGGAGACGGCCCAGTTCGACCGGAAGGCGGAGATGTAGCGGCGAACCCTGGCCGCAGCTCGGTTTTCACTGCTGAGTCTTTCGGACTACGGCCAGTCAGAGGACTCAAGTGTCCGTCGTCGTTGTCCGGACCTCTCAAACTCCACCACCGCCTGCGCGAACGTGGCAACCGCGACGACATCACAAGTCCCGACCGGGTCCTCACTGTCGATGATCCCGCCCCAGGATCGATGGATGGATCCCTGGTCAAAGCCGACGGAGCTCGGTTCCGCGAACCGTATTTTTGCACACGCCAAGAGCGTGACACGCCTCTGCGCAGTCTTCCTTTGCGCCGTCCTGGGTCCCCAGTCACGGCCGCGATAGAGGCGTTGCGTCGGGCGAGGAGGAGAGGCGTGGTCGCGCGAAGGCCAAGTGCGGCCGCCTGGCGGAGAAAGCGAGGGAGGCCAGACGCCCCCAAGGGAGCTGAATCCGTTGCTGTTGGCAACGTGCTCGTGCCCAGAGACCGGCTCGTCGGGTCGCAAGGCCGTCCTCTCATGGGCCCTCTCCCCTCCCCCTCCTCCTCCCCTCTGCGTCTCGGCCTCCGTCGCCGCGACTCCGCGCCTCGGTTCCGAGACAGTAGAGCACACTCCCGCCCAGGGCGTCCCCGCCTAAAGCGAACCCTGCTTGGGAGGGCTCGTCCCACTTGAGGGTGATAGCCCCCGAGCGCGGCTCAGGTTTGAACCAGGCGCAACAGGTCGGTCTGCTCGGCCGACGGGAGGTTGCCGTCGGGTTCACTCCCGTTGTCTACTTGCCGGAGAGGCTCTGCTTCTGTGGGAGAAGAACACTTTTTAGTCGCCTCTAGTCAAGCATTTCGCTGTTTTCATTTTTAACCGTTTCTCTTGAACATGTCAGTGTTCTTGTGAACTTTTACTTTTCTTTTAATCGTTTGTATGTTGTTTGGCGCTTTAGCGCACTTTTAAAAACATCCCCTGCAGAGCATTTTACAGTGGAACTGTAGAGAGGCGTAAGACAAGTCTCAGAGCTGCAGTTACTTGTAAGCGCGACAACGACCGCTCGCAGTATGTCTCCCAGAAACGAAACTATTGCCTGAGTCCTTCTTTTCCATGAAAGGATACTCAGTTTTTCGCCAAAGGATTGTCGGTGACCACGGTTGCGCACGGTGGAAGTCCTTCTCGCGTCCCACCAACTGTACCTGCGAGACAACTCAGTCTGCATTCCACGTTACAAGCGGTTGCTGCTCGCCTATCTATTTAATTCACCGGAGGTGACGGTTTGCTCTATTTTACTGCCCGCGCTGGTGTCGCACTCCCTCTTGCCAGAGCTGCGACAGTTGCCGCTGAGCTTCCGCCTCCGGGTTCTTGGTTTTAGGAGATTTTAACTTCCTCTCACTCTGTATGGGGTGCAATAGCAACCCTGCGCCGTGGTCCGACTTTTACGTCGTTTTTTAACGATGAAGCACTTTGTCTTTTAAATACCGGCTCTCCTACTCATTTTACTATGCCCTCCGGTAGCAACCTTCCGTTTGGACCTCAGTGTTGCAAGTCACAGCTAATGACACCTTTCCTGGCGTGTAGCTGAGGACGCCATGGGTAGCGATCATTTCCCGGTTTGGCTGGAGTGCCAAGAGGAGGTTGTTCTTGGAACGCGGCCGCCTCGTTGGAACTTGAGGAAGGCAGACTGGGGAGATTTCCAGGCACGCCTTGAAGTGGTCTTCTCAGAGTCGGAGGGCCCCGCACAGACTCTTTTTTTTTATAGTGAGTGTGGAGATCAACTGCTGCGCTGGTAAGATGCCGCTCAGGCGTGCATTCCGAGGACAAGCGGCGTCCCCCGCCGTATTCCTGTTCCATGGTGGACAGATGAATGTCCGTATCGCCATCAGGGCACGCCGAAGAGCCTTTAAAGCCTTCGATAGGAATTCCACAACAGCAAACATGATCGCCTTTAAGAAGGCAAGGGCACATGCCCGGCGTACTATCCAGGAAGCTAAGCGTGCCTCTTGGAGGGAATACGTCGGGCAGCTGAACCGGTTCTCTCCACTGTCTTCGGTGTGGTCTCGCATTAAACGGAATTTCTGGCCGTTTTTCGCCAACCTATTCTCCCGGTGCTTGAAGGTGCGTGGAGAGCATCTTAATGCGTCCGGCTCTAGTTGCCAACGAGATCGCTCGTGCGCTAGCAGAACGTTGTAGGACGGGTGTTACCGACCCACATTTCTTGCGTCTGAAAAGTCGTTGTGAGGCCAAACCGGTCGACTTTTCCACCTCCGAACAGCTGACCTACAACCAGCCTTTCTCCATGGCTGAGTTGAGGTCAGCTGTAAGCAAGCTTCGGAGCGTGTCTGAAGGTCCCGATGAGGTGCACAACGACATGATTCGACAGCTTCCAAGTTGTGCACTCGAGGTTCTCCTTGCAGTTTTTAATCGTATGTGGCTGGAAGGCGATTTTCCGGATGCCTGGCGAGAGGCTGTGGTTGTACCACTCCTCAAACCTGGCAAAAGTGGTCTGAACCCACTTCCTACAAGGCCATTTCGCTTGACGTCTTGTCTGTGCAAGCTGATGGAAAAGCTTGTTTAACGTCGTCTTTTATGGTTTTTAGAGAGCAACGATGTTTTTACACCAGCTCAGTGCGGTTTTAGGAAGTGTGGGGTCGTTAGTACCGTCGATGCACTTTTAACCTTGGATACTGTTTATCCGCTCCGTTTTAAGCAACGGCGTCACGTGGGTGCCGTTTTCTTTGACGTGGAGGCGCCTACGACCACGACGTGGCGTCATGGAATTTCTTTTAAAAGGTTTATAACCATGGTACCGTGGGCCTTTAGGTCGCTTTTTTAACAAACTTTTTACTAGCACGTTTTTTCCGAGTGCGGTGGAAATCAGTTTTCCTGATCGCCTTTTACAGGAGATGGTGTGCCGCAGGGCGGGCGTTATAGTGTTGGCCCTTTTCGCCATTATGAATTAATGATGCTGGGACTTCAATGCCTCAGTCCGTTGGTCCACTCTTTGTACGTGGACGATCTAGCCATCTGGTGTACGTTCTTCGTCGCCCATCACTGACAGCGGTCACTGCAACTGGCTGTGACCCGTTTGGAAAGGTGGGCTACGTCCAATGGCCTTCGGTTTTCCACTGGAAAGACTGCTGCTATGCATTTCTGCCGACGACGGGGACATTGTGGAAATGTTCCTCTTCGATTGTACGGTGAGGATATTCCCCTACAACCGTCTGTCCGGTTTCTTGGAGTGGAGCTAGACAGCCGCCTGACGTATAAACAACATTTAAAAACGCTTAGAGACAAGTGTTTTTAAGCTCTGAATGTTTTTTAAAGTGTGTTTGCGGACTCACCTTGGATCAGACAGATCGACGCTTTTTACTTTTGTACCGATCTCTCATACGATCCAAGCTGGATTATGCCTCGCATAGTATATGACGGCGCGTGTTCCACAAGCCAAGGCGCCAATTGACACTGTTCACTCATACGCGTTGCGGATGTGACGGGGCTTTCCGAACGTCACCCATCCAACAGCATTCTAGCTGAAGATAGCAATGAACCTCCGTTTATCGCCAACAGACGAGCCTGCCTCGGTAATGCGCTATGCCTGCAAGGCTGCGCAGATGCCTACTCACCCGACCTTACCAGCATGTTTCTTTTTCTCGGCGTGCGTTGGCAGTGTTCGGGACAGCAAGGACGTTGCGCTCCACTCCGGTTCTGTGTGAGGTCACGTGCATGTTCGAGGANGGACCACCTATGGATCAGACAGATCGACGCTTTTACTTTTGTACCGATCTCTCATACGATCCAAGCTGGATTATGCCTCTATTGTCTATGACGGCGCGTGTTCCACAAGCAAGCGCCAATTGGACACTGTTCACCATACCGCGTTGCGGATTTGTGACGGGGGCTTTCCGAACGTCACCAATCCACAGCATTCTAGCTGAAGTGCATGAACCTCCGTTACGCCACAGACGCAGCCTGCTCGGTATGCGCTATGCCTGCAAGCTGCGGCAGATGCCTACTCACCCGACCTACCAGTATGTTTTTTCTCGGCGTGTGTTGGCAGTGTTCCGGGACAGCAGGACGTTGCGCTCCACTCCGTTCTGTGTGAGGTCACGTGCACTGTTCGAGGATGCAGGTATTAGTTTACGTGGAATCGCCAGGCTGACACCGCTGCGCGTTCCACCATGGGAGCTGGTAACACCCACTATAAACACATCCCTTGCGGAGTATACGAAAAGCAATACTTCGCCGAGCGAGCTCCGCAAGCCGGTTATTAGAGGTCATAGGTTCGTATAATAGCTATGTTCCACACTTTACTGACGGTCCAAAAGCTGACGCATGAGTCGGCTGCGCTTTCGTTATGGGCGTAATACCCGTCTTTCTCCTTGCCACTCCAACACTACAGTGTAATTCATCGGAGCTTGTCGCGATACACAAGGCTCTGAGTTTTATTGAGGTTTTGCGAGGGTAATCACCATGTGATTTTTTAGCGACATCGACTTAGTAGCATTTTTGGCGCTGAGTGCCTTTAGTCCTTCTCATCCCTTTATACAGGATATTTTAGTTCTCATCCACGGTCTTGACCGTGCGGGAAGTCAATCGTGTTTTTGTTGGATTCCGGCACCCACAGTGGGCATCAGCAGGAAACCGAGAAGGCAGATCAAGCTGCCAAAAGGGCCACACAAGCAGCATGCACCCGCTTCGCTCCCGTTACCTGCTACGACCTTTTCCCTGCATGTAGGAGTACATGTGCAGAAAATGCATGTGAATGGGACGAGGTAACCTCCAAGCTGAAAGACTTGAAGCGCGACTTGCCAGTGGCATCCGTCTTCTCGCAAGTCGAGAGTGGAAGAGGTTTCCTATGTCGACTCCGTATCGGCCACACATATGCCACCCACAAATACCTGCTTTGTGGTGAGGATCGGCCTTGTTGCCATAGATGTGGGGAAGTCGAAACAGTTCGTCACGTGCTTCTATCCTGCCGGCATCTTTCTAATGAGCGGACTAGGTTTTTCGGTTCCAGCCGCCCTTAGTTGCAGGATGGTTCTTAGCGACGATTCTTGCCTCATCTTCGGATAGCTTTTTCATTTTCTTGCTCACATTCGTTTTTTCTGTGATCTTCTCCGTTTCTTAGTTGTTGTTTTTAGTGTCTTGTCTTCGGTTTGCCATTTTTTACGTTCCGGTTTCACGGGATTTCCGTCACCTCACTAGGTGTGTGTCTTACTTTATCCCCTATTGTGTTGAGAATCATTTTGGTTTTAGTGTTTTCTTTTTAAACCTGATGTTATGCGGCACCACATAACTTTACAGTGAGGCGCCCTAAAACCCAAATCATCATCATCATCATTGTCTTTCTCCCGTTTCCGCACCATGCACTGCCGAGAGAAGCAGTCGTGTTCACTCTGTCCACAGTTGATGCATTTTTGTTGAATGTTTGCTTGTCCCAAGATCAGGAAAAGCGCGCGGGCGCTCGGTTGGATTCAGTCCTGACGGCAGGGTGAATATAGCCATGTGGATATTTGCATATTCATGGTTGTACTTAAGTGGGACGATATGGCCATGATCACCGTGGGTTAAATCTACAATTTTCAATAAGCACTTGTTTTGAACTCGCATAGCAGCATTATAGCAGTTCAGTTAAATACTGACAGGTTGCAAGATAATGTTATACAATCAACACTGACCTTCGCCCTTCGGTAGGATGTTGATAAAGTGGTTGGTGTGTCATGAACTTGGACCAAGCAGTGTCCCTGAGCAGGACTACCAGCCTAGCCGGAGCTGTTTCTCTGGTCAAGATCACCAGCCTGGGCAGAGCTTCCTTGTGCTGATATAGCAGACTGGACAGAGCCACCTCCTTGGGCTGATGCACCAGCTTCGGCTGAACTGCATCCCTGTCCAGAACTAGTTGCGGTTGGTTCAGGAGTTCTTAACGCATGGACATCAATTATAAATACTGATTTAGTGATGGTGATCTAGTTGTGACCTGATAAAGCTGATCGACCTGGCTGCGCTGACGGACCTGGCTTGAGCAACCGAGCAGCTCTGAGGCAGACTCCGCTTTCAGCACCGCGCTCATAGACTTCACCAATTTTTCTGGTCTAGGCTCATGCGCTGACCAAGGCAGTGGGTCGCTCGCGGAGTGAACTAAGTCATCAGTCATTTATTCAGATACATCCACGTTGTGGTTTTTACGTATCCAGTGAGACATAATCAGTAAGACGTGACAAAATCAGTGTTGATACGATGAAAAACAATACGATTGCATTCAGTAAAAGAAGAAGAAAAAACAAACGAACAACAAAAAACACATGGTATATGGCAGACCTGTCACCGCACGGTGTTCCAGGTTTTCGCCGCTCTAAAAGCAAACGAACGCTGCGTGCTCGACAGTTTACACAACGGCAGTTCAAGTGCTCCTGCCGCAGCAGCTCGGGACTCGCGTAGCGATACATGGGCTCGCAGGACAAACATGACCCTGATGGCGGCAGGACACTGCTCAGCGTTAAGCGCTCTCTGCACCTGGATGCAGTCGTGCTGGCGCAGAATCCATCTGTTACACGGACTTTTCTGCCTAGTCACGCGATTACCCAGCGAGGGCAGGTGTCAGCATGCCGAAAAACGTCGCACTCACCTGTTCGCCAGCCTGGCCGCGAAGTTTATAGTATCTTATTGGTTCGGTCTCAGGTGCAAGCGACGTCATTAGTTCTTAAGCCCCGTTCCCACTTACCACGTTTTGCGTAAAACCGCAGGCACCCGTCGCGTTTACTGCCCTCCGTTGGCCCCGTTTTACTGCCCGAGCGGTGACGGGTTCGGTGGGAACTGGGGAAATTGACGGCATATAAGGGGCGCAACAGCTGACAAAACGGGTCCCGTCTGGAACGGTCACCCGTTTGAAATCTTGAACATTGTTTATGTTTGTGATGAGAAAACGGTGGTGACGGAGACGTCGTAGGCTTTACTTACACCTCCTTGTTTTACGAGTCGTAGTATGCTTCAATTGTTGTTGGAAATGTCCTGTTGTTTGTTTCCCTGACAATGACTTGAATCAATTGCATTTCAACAAGGGTCAATGGCGTGAAACCCTACCTGAAAGAGCTGCGTCGGTGATCACACTGTCTTCATCAACATTCAGCTTCCACTCTCACTTCACATGGACTGAATTTTCATTGGACTTCACATTTCACATGGACATTTCACATTCACATGGACTTCACATTTTGCCACTCTTACTTCACATGGACTGAATTTTCCACACCTAAATAATGAATTGTGATATTGATCTGAACATAAGCATTGACTAATTCTTTCTAATTCTGACTCATACATTCTTCCAATGTCAACCTCCCATTTGCAAACCATTAATACTGTTAAATTGATCATAATTGCACACGATCATGGTCATTTTTAGGCTCTAATTATTGTCACTCTCACCCAAGCCAAAAATTGCATTTTGAGACACTGATCTGCAGTCTCACGAAGAAGACAATGGGCTAACCTGTCACTCTATTTACTGGTTCAGTGAGACAGGTGACCAGTTAAGTTACCTCTTGGAAATGTCCATATGTGAACAAGTTCACAGCTGAACGGATAACCATGCGCTAGTGAGACTATTGTGTTGCGTGTGTTATGTTTTCTAGGTAATGAAACGCTTACCCAAACAATGCGGGAAGTTCCACCTTCTTTTGAACTCTGCAGCATCTTCCTGCCAGCTTTCCTCAGTAAGTGGAGGCAGCTCGATGGGCCCAATGATTTTCCAGATGGCCTGGCACACTTCTGGAATGGCCTTGGAAACCGTAGCGCCCCCCAGTCGGAAATAACGTGCGACGTCCATCTGGGACATGCCTGAGGCAAGGTACCTACAAACAAATATTGATGTTAAAACTTAAAGGAAATAGTTCGCCTTGGATTTTTTTTTTTCAAACACAATTTTATTATAATTGCAAATACAACTTCTTTTCATAATGTCAAAAATAGCCATACATCGCGCCGATTCAGGACAGAAGGACGTAAATTATTTATTTCATCAAAACTATATGCGTACTCCCCGCAACGTCAAACGTGGCTCAGCCAATCTGATTCGAACGCATAGTCGCGTGAAATTGAGGAATGCAGTTTGGCATAAAACAATTTGCACACCAAATACCCCATAAAGTAGGTTTAACAACACAAACACCGGAAACTTAAGCGACACACTATTTTGTGAGACACACTTTTTGTGAGTAGCAGTAGCATCTGACATTGTGACTTGTCAATGTTCAGTTTTATTGTAGTTAAACCCTATATCACATACATACCTTATGGTGACGGCAAGCTTCTCTGCTGGGGTGATAGCTAAGCGGAAGTTGGTGTCTTGACGACGCAGGGCAGGCTCCAATCTTAAGGTGAGGTCATCAAACGCTTCAGGTGACAAACGGTAAGCACCATGAAATGCATTACCACCATTAGCCCGTTCTTGGGCCATCAGCGCTCGGAATTCTCCCATTTCTTCTCTACATAGCAGTGGTTGGCGAACCCATGTTCTGCGGCGCCGTTCGGCTTGATCGTTAAGCATAAATGCCAGCAACAGCTCCTCCTCTTCTTCTTCTTGAACTTCGACATTCATCTGGGATCTTGATTTGGGAAATGTGCAAATACAGATAGCAAACTATGACGGCAAATACAGACAACAAACGGCACAGTGCGAATTGTGTCGGTAACACAATGCAAGAGGATGTAAATTGATGAACATAGTAAAATGGCAACATACCAGCTCTGAGAGGCAGACCGAGGTGTGGCTGAATTTCATATCGCACGAGTTATTCTTCTTTTTGACATCCCGGAACGCTGCACTTTTTTGGACCGAACAGCCAGCGATAATTGGCGAAAGACTCAACGGGGACCTCATTGTCAATTACAGTCTCTTGATTGTTTTCCATCTGCCAAAGAGATTAGAACCCATGAACATATGAATATCATATTTGAAGTCGTCCGATACCATTTGGGGTTGCAAATATACCATATACATATCTTAACACTATGATAAAAATGGAATTTAATGATACTCTTAATTGAATGACATAAAATATCCATAATTTTCTCGCAGGCAACAAAATTATCTCTGCATTGATAATGCCATAGCAAAAGCACTGTCACTAGTGCAATCATTTTTTGATGGGCAACCACACAGCACAAATATAGAGACTCTGACGTCTTTATCAGCCCTTACCACCACCACCCTGACCTGCAACGTCCGCGGTTGACGCCGTAGGTTTTAACCGCGTCCGCGGTTAAGGGAACAAGTGGTACCTACCCAGGTTAGGTACCACATGTCTATCCTTGTATCACCGAACCTGGCATGTGCCGCATAGGCAGCCACCAGAGCGAGCTTTCTCTGAAACTTGAATTAATGCGGTCCGGTTGGGTTCACATAGACCGGACTGTACATCTCTGTCTTGGAAGTCGCATCCCTCGCTTGCCGGACAATCCATGTGGTTCGTCGTATTCGACAGCTGTCACGCGTCTTCCGCGTCATCGGAACATGTTTTGAAGGAGCCTGCCGGAACGTAATGAGACTTCTTGATAAGACACCCTCATTACTGAAAACTTCATTGACTTACTGTTGCATGTTCTAGGGCAACAAATGACACAATTAATCTATTTCGACAACGGTACATCTGTGGTCCGTGCGAGATGGCTTTACAGCTCCCACACAGTGATACTAGAATGAAAGCGATACACGTATGGCATTGCACAGCATTGCTATCATTTGTAAAACACAAATCCGAATGTAAAGCTTATTCAATGTTTTTAAATCTCCCAACAGTATTTGTTCATTAACATTTCTCAATTGTAAAAAGGTCTCACTGACAACAGTACAAGATAACGCATAACATTTGTATTGCAATAAACTTACTCAAAGTACACACGCTTTGGAGTGTACGAGAGGCTGACGCTGTGGTAATTCTCGATGCTACCGGTGTGCCGGAACGACAGCACCCCGTCGACCCGCTTCAGGTATTTCTTCCCGAACAAGGCATCCCGGAGGGCCACGAAGGCAGGCTCTCCCATCTTCAGCTGCCTGGCTGCGTCCTTTCGCTGCTGCTCGTCCGTCAGTTTGCCATGCAGGCACTGCGTCAGGACCGCATGGCCGCCATCTGGGTGTCCCTGGCCGTGGTCGCCGCAGACATGGTGTATGCCCAATGCCCATCGCCCAGTGCTTGTGTAACCCTAGTCCTACGGCTGGTGGCAGTTAGCTGCGAAGCGCCATGGCGTGCCTTGAACTGCGGCGGAGTGTGTGTGGCTTAACAACCTCCGAACTAGCTCACATGGTTGATGCTGCCGCCGTCCCAAGAGCAGGTTTGTTTTGACGGTCTTCATCTAACTTTCGATCGCCGTGTTGGACGCGACACCATCGGAGAGTAGTTGGTTCCAGAGCGGTGCCAGTGGCATGATCTGCCACTGGCACGTGGCGGATCATGCCACTGGCACCATGTGCTCCGTTAGCGCCGGACAATACAAACTACTCACTTCTTGATCAGTATGAAGCTCATCCGCTTTCTTCATCGTAGTCTTGATAGCGTTCAGCTGCTCCTCAAAGTGCCTCCCGACGCTAGTGTCTGTCCGGTGGAATCGCACGATGGCTGGCTCCGGCTCGTCATCTTCGACTGTCTGCTGTGTCTGGGAACTCAGCGGACTCCAGCTGGCTCATGCTGGGCTGCGCCTTTGATAGCGCAAAACGGCACAGCGTCCTTAACACTTCGTCCAGGACCTTCAAGACGTTACCTTCTGCAGCTTCGCGAAGAGTCACATATACCCAGCGGCAGACTTCTCGAGGCTGTTACTTTTCAGGACGCTGGCTAATCTGTGCGACATGTGCGCCCCGCAGAGGCTGATCTTGACATCCGGTGCTGGGATCGGACTTAAACAGGCCTCCAGCATGCCCCGGTATTCTAATATATAATATATATATATTGAATATTCCAGTTTTTGGATATTGAGGCTTTCTAGGAAGAAAAGGCTTCTGGATGCAATTTAAGCTTATATCACGCAATTAAGGGAATACAGCACATTTAACATTTAGTTTTTAACTGAGATAGCCAGATTGTCGGGTGTACTGAGAAAACTCCAAATCTGAATTTTTCCCTTATAAAACGACCTAGTTGCTGAGTAACAACGCAAAAACCGTTGGTGGCATAGTGGTGTTCATTTCAACGTCACAAATCCCGTGACGTTTCGCATACTCACCAGTAGTTACTCCACTTTGATTGCACCGCACTTCTTCTTTTCTAACCGTCCGCCAGTATTTCCGTTTACCTTGCGTCACGCCCCGACGCCACCGACGGTCCGTCGGTCAGGCGTTCGGCACACTGTGGTCACGTAGCGTGCCCCCACGCCCCTTTTACCCGGCGCGAGCGAGCGCCTTCGATCCAAGCACGTTCGCGTTTCACGCCTAACCGGTTCACCATCGTGCCGTGCCGGCCACAGGCAGCTGTCACTGGGCGGCGGCAAAGTTTGCCGTCGATGCCCCTTGTGACGAACAAGCACCTTTGTGACGCAAGATTGGTGTGACGTCACATTACTATTACTTTTTTTCAAATTTTACAACAAATTCTGACTTATTTTCGCAAAAGAATGGCCAAACCTAATCCAGGGCATTTCTCCATCATTCTACATTACTTTTCCCAAGGTGCTATTTCCTTAATGATATAGATGACAAGAAACAAGGGTGGGACTGTTGCATGGCCTCTAATCTACACGTCTATCAAACTGGGACTGGACTCATGGAGCTGAATTTCAAATAAGTTATGAAGACAGAAAATGAACAAAGTGAAAGCATGACAAGTTTTTCTCAAGAATTGTGCTGTTTTACAATAATGTACTAGATTATCTTGCACCCGAGTAATTATGAATCACCTCAGTGATACCTAGCCTAAGTGTTATAGGATGCAGCACTTTAATAGTTAGTGGTAATGTCATTCAAACACCCAATTTTTGGTCCACAAATATGCACATATAAGACTGAAAGAAAATACCTATGACATCTGGCAGCCGTTATATTGCGTGGAACTTTAGCTTCACGTTCCCAAGCTCTTGACCTGCTTGCCAGCGCAGGACCCCTCCAAAGGCGGCCATGAGCAGGCCGCTCACATTGTGAACAGTCTGGCACACTGTCGCCTTAGATGGGCCGTGGCCATCCAGTCGCGTCTAGGTGGAGCGCGGTCGGCTTGGACTGGTATTTCCGCAAGAAGTGCTCTCTGTACATGTGCACGACTAGAGGTACCTTGCCTATGAGATGCATTCCTCCACGAAGAGTCCTGCTAGTTATGTCTGCGGTTGCTGAGTCTTCCAAGCGGCATTACAGGTTTGGGCCGTCGTGAATTATAGCACCAATCAAACAATATTGGTGAAGGCTACCCGCCACAGGTAGGCAGAGGTTTTCTATTGGATACTCGAATGTCTGCCGGTGCTGCTGCTGCAGCTCACTGGCAGCTCTATTTATGCTAATCTGAACATTAACTGTAAATAGGGTGCAGCACACTCAGTTTAATAGTTAGTGATTATGACATTCGATCACTCATTTCTTGGTGTACAAATATGCACATTTAAGGCTATGTACACCTACCTATGACATCTGGCAGCCCTTGCATCGCGTGGAACTTTCGCTTCACGTTGTCCAGCTCTTGTCCTGCTGGCCAGCGCAGAACCCCTCCAAAGGCGGCCATGAGCACTGAGCAGGCTGCTCACCTTGTGAACAGTTCGGCACACTTGCCTTAGATGGGCCGTGGCCATTCCCCACCACGATGTAGGTGCTCCCAATGGCGTAAAACCTGAGTCACCATAATAGCATAGGTACCTCAGCAGCTACAGATCAGATGCATGTGCCAAGGCCAGTTACAGCCCTGTCTTTGTTTGAACTTTGATCCCATTTCTTCAATACAATTTTGTTGAGTAGTCAATAGTCATTTTCTCACCTGAGTGCCAGAAACAACTGCTCATTTGGAGACACTGCCATGGTCCGCCCTGTTCCGTGCTGGAGAGTGGAGCTGTTCACCGATCCGATTCAGGACGTCATCTGCCACCTGTGCATTGATGCGGAATCGATGGCTGAAATAAATCATATGTTTGTACCTAACTGATAAATGTAACATCTTCTGNATTACGAAATAATAACTTAATTTTTGATAACTTCGATTTTTCATATCTTCGAGGAAAAGGTCATAGTATTTCGTTTGTTAATTTTGACAACTATGTTCCTCGCACAAGCACTAAGCTCTATGTATAAATATTAGTTTGATCTGACCTCAGGTTATCAAGTATAGCCTCAGGTATTTTGCAAGGTCACATTGCAGAGGTGTTTTCGGAGGCCAAAAGACTGCATTTGACGTAACCAAATGTTAAAAATACTTGTATGGCTCAGTTTGCAATGAAACATTTTTTTCTGATTTTTTGCGTGACCTTGACAATGTGACCTTATGACCTTTTTTTCAATGACCTCGTGTGACCTCGGGTACTCCTCTGATTTCAATTTTTCACCTCTCAAAATACTTGTCAATGTCTTGTATAACAATGCAACTTATAAAAAATGTGCGTTTTTCCTCTAATTTCCATATTTTCCATCTATATATGTGCATGTTTTTGAATTACCCCCAAGGGGGAGGGGTAACTGGCAAATATCTGCCAAGCTATGAGACCGATTTGGATGGGGTTTTCACCATTTGATCTGGCGTGGTCTAAGACGGTGCCGTATATAATTGTAAACACTTTGGTCTGATCTGAGTGGACCAAATTAGACCAAAACCACCCAAACCACTGAAAATCGTTGCAGACGACATCATGCTCCAAACCTATGGGACCGATTTGGACAGTATCAGGTATCTTAACCATTCGATCCAGCGTGGTTCAAAACGTTGTGGATAAGAGTTATCTAACTTTGGTTTAAATCTAAGTGACAAAATTAGACAAAATGTCAAAAATCGTTGCCAGACAACGGCCATTCTCAGAACCTATCAAACTGATATGGACAAGATCCTCACCATTCGATCTGCTTGATCCAAAACAGTGGCCGTGTTGTTTGACCGAGTTTGGTTTAAATTGAACGTTGGACGCAAATTGGACCGAAACCAGCAAAACTGGTGGTTTTGGTCCGATTTGGTCCACTTAAATTCGACCAAAAATGTTCAGCTCAATACGGCCCTGCTTTGGAACAAGCCAGAGATGAAATGGTGAAAATCGTGTCCAAATCGGTCCCATAGTTCGGAGCATGACGTCATCTCAGTGTCCTAGGATTGCTTTAAAGCCAGGGTGCAGAGTGGAAAATTCAGACTGAAAATCAGGAAAAAGAGTGAAAAATTATACCTCAAAAAGTGCCTTTTTCAAGAATTTACCTATTTTGCTATTAAACAAAACTTGATCAATTTTCTGGTTTTCTACATATGAAAATAAATTAGTGAAAAAATAATCTCAAAAGTGAAAAAGAGTGAAAAATAGACTTTCAAATTGGGCAAAAGGAGTGGAATATTATATCTTGCAGGGTGTCGCCTTACACCAAAAATTTCCAATTCTAGGACACTGCGTCATCTGCAACGATTTTGAGCGTTTTTGGTCTAATTTGGTCCACTAAGATTGAATCAAATTAGATAAAACTGTCCACCACAACATTTTCAACCACGCCTGATCAAATGGTGAAGATTACGCCCAAATTGGTACATTAGGTTCGGAGCATGATGTCCTTTGCAAATATTTTTGGTGGTTTGTGTGGTTTTGGTCCAATTTGGTCCACTTATTTAAGACCAAAGTTGATTAGAGCTCTTTAGCGGCCCCTTTTGAACAAGCCAGATCAAATGTTGAAGATCGTGGTCCAAAAATTGACATATGTTCGGAACATGACGTCATCTGCAATGATTTTTGGTGGTTTTTGTCTGATTTGATCACAATTAGATTCAATCAAAGCTGGATAGAACTTCTTGAAGACACTGTTTTGGACCACACCAGATTGATTGAAGAAGACCCGTTTAATTGGTCTCATAGGTTTCTGAGCATGACGGCCGTCTGCAACGATTTGTTGTGTTTTGGGTCTATTTAGTCCCTAAGAATGAACCAAAGTAGATAAAACTCTGTACCCACAACGTTTTGAACCACGTCGGATCGAATGGTAAAATTCCGGCCCAAATCCGGTCCTATAAGGTTCGGAGCATGATGTCTGCAACGATTGTTGGGTGTTGGGCGGTTTTTGGCCAAATTGCTGGCTCAGATTAAAGACCAAAGTGTATAAAAACTAATGTAACGGCCACCGTCTTAGAAGACACGCCATGTATCAAATGGTGACAGACCCGTCCAAATCAATTAACAGCTTGCAGATATTTGCCCCGTTACGCCCTCCCCTTGGGGTATTCGAAACAACGTCACGTAAATATAGATGGAAAAATATGGAAATTAAGAGGAAAAACGCACCTTTTTTATCTTGTTGCAATGTTAGAGAAAAATATTGACAAGTATTTTTGGAGACGGTGAAAAAATTGAAATCAGAGGTGTACCCGAGGTCCACACGAGGTTCATCGAAAAAAGGTCACACACGGTCACGTGTTTCAAGTCATTCAAGGTCATCGACAAAAAAAAATCAGAAAAAAATTCGTTTCATTGTGAACTCAGCCATACAAGTATTTTTAACATTTGGTTAAGTCAAATGCAGTCTTTTGGCCTCTGAAAACACCTCTGCAACGTGACCCTGCAAAATGCCCGAGACTATAACTCGAAAACCTGAGGTCAGATCGAGCTAATATTTCCACAGCTGAATTCAGGGCCCAAGATAACCCTTCACACCAATTTTTAACAAAAAGTGAGAGATGGGGTGTTTTCGACTGGTCGAAATGTCGTGGAATGCCCCAGTGATGGGATGAATGGCACATGAATCGGTGCATTGTGGCTCATAATTAAGCTTCAGCCCCCCATATGTGTATTACAGTTGGGGACACTCAATGGAAATGCTAAAAAATAGAGTGCTCTAATTTTAGAGTTCGATGTATTGTAAGCGGCCACGAAAAAAGGGCTTTTTTAGGTATGAGTTCAGTAATTCACCTCTCACATTTAACGAGTGGTAACACTTCCCCAAAGTCTCTAGATTGACCCATAATTCTCAAGATGCAAAATTATCAAGATTCAGCAAAAATAAAAGTCCCAATATTTTTTGTCAATATTTTGTATGACCCAATAAATTATCAATATATATTTTTTTATGATGTTTTTCACGTCACTAAAGCAAATGATATATGACAGAACTGGTTGCATATGACGGCACTGGTGGAACAGAGGTTAAAAGTAGAATTCTCAGATTGTATATGATGTCACTGATATTGTCTCTCCTAAGAATGATGATATATGACATCACTTTCTAAATGATGTTATATTACGTCACTTGTATATGACGTCACTGGAGAAACAGATCTTAACAGTGGCGTTTTCAGAAGTTTATGTTTGTTATCAGAATGATGGTATATGACGTGATTTGATAGATGATGGTATATGACGTCACTGGTTTACAACGACGTCACTGGTGGAATTGAAGTTAAAAGTAGCGTTTTCAGAATGTTATATGACGTCACTGTTTTTTTTTCTTCAGAATGATGGTAGGTAAATGACGTCACTCGTATATGACATCACTCGTATATGACGTCACTGGAGGAACAGAGCTTAACATGGGTGTTTTCTGAATTGTATATTTTTATCAGAATGATAATATATGACTGTCACTTTCTAGATGATGATGTATGACATCACTGGTTGAATATTATGTCTAAATGATATTATATGATACCACTGGTCGTATAGACTGGTTGTATAGACTTCTGAAAACGCCACTGTTAAGCTCTGTTCCTCCAGTGATGTCATATACGCGTGACGTAGTTTAACATCATGTAGAAAGTGACGTCATTTACCATCATTATAAGCAGGGCACTATACACTGGGTACTCCAAAGTTTGTTTTGTATACACTAGAAATACACTACAATAACTATAAGAAATACAGACTACAATAACACTTTACATTAGAGAATACAAATACACTAAATACAACTAATAATAATATACCAGGATATGGGCTGCATCATACTCGCGACATGTATGGCGCTTTTGTTTCGATCAAACAACTTCATATATCAGGCGTAATGGTAAGCATTGTCCCTGCGACCTCGCATTGGCCGGAGTTAGTCTTATACGGCGGCCATCTTGGTACTTGACAAAAGTGTCGGCGGGCGGCGCGATTTTGACATACTTTGCTAATAACTCGAAGAACCCGTTGGGTTGGGCTTGCATCTTTGATCCAAAAATCGAAATAAACACGCTCAACCTTTATATTTCTATGATGCAACTTTGATATAATTTCCTTGTAAGAAAGCTCGAAAACTTGGCTTGAAAGTGGCCTTTAACATGTACGCACTATGGCAACGTACGAGAAGTCACGCCTATGCTACCATACGATTTTTGGACCCCACCGATTATAAGGATACAAAATCAGTGACGTCACATTCATTTCTGAAAATGCCACTTTTAACCTCTGTTCCACCAGTGACGTTATATACAACCAATGATTCATACATCATTTGCTTTAGTGACGTCAAATACCATCATTAAAAAATAATACTTTTTGAGGTCATACAAAAATATTTAGAAAAATATTGAGACTTTATTTTGCTGAATCTTGATAATTTTGCATTTTGAGAATTATGGTTCAACCTAGAGACTGGGGAAGTGTTACCACTCGTTAAATTTGGGTGGTAAATTACTGAACTGAACTGAATTTACTGAACTTACACCCTTTTTTAACCCGCGCCCCACCAGGGGTGTGTGTTTGAACACCCCCTCCTGTTTTATCGAGATAACGAAAAAACGCCTGCGCCACAACTTTTTTTCCGCACATTTTGCGAAAATTCACGTTTCGTGTCGGATTAGGTCAGGTCACCAGGTCAGGTCAAGTGACCCCACCTCCCAAAAAAGTTTGCGGTCGTGCCATGACCACAGTTTTTAAGAGATCAATATCAAACTTTTAGGATTACATTAACCCGCGCGGCGTAGGGGGGATAATTTTACCCCCTCGTGTCTTCCGAACCAATAACCGCAGCGAGACGCGCAAGGCGGCGATCGAAAGCTCTCAATGAAACGAATCAAATGCATACTCGATTTTTTTCTTCAAGTTAGGTAAAATGTCAGGTCACGGTCAGGTCTTATGAAAAAAGAAGATAAGTATGATAGTGGCATGCCGCCACTCTCTAGGGACTATTGATGCCAGGAGGCTTTTCTGGGAACACTTGGGTAAGGCGAGAGGCTATACAAGGCGCCAGTTCTCTCAGTACTCGAGGATGCAGACCGTCGGGGCCCGGTGCTCCAGTTACGTTCAGGTTGCATAACTTGTTGTAAACCTCTCCTGTGGTGATGTTTACGTCGGTCAACTTGTCTCCGGTCGAGGGGCGAGATTCAGACAAATATGTGTAATATACTCCAGAAGTATGCCATATATATACTCCAAAGTACACCAACTTCCGCTGAGGCTAGGTGGTATGCAGTGTTTTTTTAAGTTAAATGATTGGCAGGTGTGTATGCTGCGTATGACCTGCGTACATTATGAATACAATAAATATGCAATACCCTCTCGGCAGGACCTGTGCTTTTTGCTGGGATCATTGGTCAAGATGCAAGGATTGGTCTGAGCCAGTGGAAACCAACTTCAAATCTGGGGCGTGTCATCGTCGAAGGTAGGTCCGATCCTAGCTTTAAGCATTTATAAATTTGCCACGAAGAGCTGTGTGAGCTCTATCAGTCACTGATTGTGATACAATTGCTGCCAGCTTTCAATGCTACGCTGCTGTTAATGTTTCCTAATCCAAAACATGTGTTAAAGCGAAGATTTTAAATCAAGTATGTACCTGAAGCGTGGGTATAGCATGGAGGTTCAAGCATGGATGATAAATACTTGGATTGGCCACTCTCTGTCGGCGCCCTCGAAGTAGGAGACCATGGCGGCCGCCCAGCGGTCGAAGTTGAGGCTTAAACCCAAATCATCATCAAATACGAACAACTTATGTAAACAGGAAAGCAATAAATGAATAAAAATAATTTACACCATATCTAGTTTTTACTAGACATGATTTAATTTATCATAAAAATTGAAACAGAGTAGCAAAGTTTTACTGAAATCTGGTTCCTAAGGTCGAGGGTGGAAAATCTTACAACAACTGTGGTTCTAAAGAAATTATATCGGCCTAAGTGATATATTAATTTTATAATATGTCTGCCTCTGTTTGGAAATTTGCGTAAACAAAGCTTGGTAAAATGGGCGCAAATTGACCCAAAGGTGTCGACGCGCCCTTAAACCCCAATTAACAAACAAAAGCTTGGTAAAATGTAAATACCCAGCGGGCCGAAATGCGAAAGCTTTGACCAATTGACTTAAAGGGAGTGTGCCTACTCTTTTGAAATGTCAAATATATTTTTATTACGGTAAGAACTATTGCTTGATTTATTGTTTATCGATATAATTCACGTATGGAGCCTTTATTGAATTTAAACTTATATTCTGATTGGTCATTGTTTTGTTAAAACTCAAAACGATCGCACTATAACAGAGTAGCGAAGATGTTACCTATAAGGCGCCACTGCCAGAGCTAAAATAATGTTAGCGTTGAATTAAGAGCAAGCTCTAATGCGAAAGCTCTCTGCGACCTATAGATAATTAATCTACTGCCATATGTATTGGCGACTTTGTAATATCTCAACAACTAAAGTGAGCTGGGAAATGAATACAATTGCTAATTTCAGAAAATATGTTCTACAGCCTATTTTTTTTTTTTTTTTCAGTACTCAACAACTCCACATGACCAATGTGAGTAGGCACACTCCCTTTAACATTGATTTTCTGACGCTGAAATCCTTTTACCACACGCTCGCGCTAATGCTAAAATATACTGAGACATATGATAAAGTTCAATCTCACCTGTTCGGCACCAAACATGAATGGATACGACTTCTGAAGTTCTCTCATGCTCTTTTTCTTGCTTCCTCCAGAGCCGATGACGCTTGCGTGTCGGATAGGAAGCGTCTCGGTCATCAACTGTGCTTTCTGTCAACTTCAAGGTCAATGTACGAGCGTAGTTCGTGTTTTTTTTCTTCTCAATCTCGACTTCGCTGATGTCTTTCGGAACCGCCGGGTGGCCCGCCGCCCTCTGGGGACACAGACAGAGGTCAGATACAGCCATCGAAAAAACTTCATTCTTTATTTCGAAGAAGACATGGTGAAACGGTAATGAAGCTTTTGCTATGGCTCTTATGTAGAAATTGTCCACTAACACTGAACTCGCACCTGCTCTGAACTTTAACAGTGAACTCAGTGCATCTATTCACGCTGACCACCGGGTACTTTGGAAGCGAGACATTCGTGCCATTGCAGCGCCCCATGCTGGTGCTTGTTTATGTCATTACACACTTAGCTATGACCGCCAGGCAGAGGCAGATGCCACGGTCTCTCGCCACCAAGACGCGGGGCTTTTCTGACTTTCTGGATTGTTGTTTGTGTGCCTGTCTTATTTATCATTCCTTGGTTCTGCTGCCTTCTCTGTCCCTCCCACGTCCGCTGACTTTCGGTGCAGTCGCCCTCTTTCTGTTTCAGTAGTCTAACAGCACGATCATTTTGTCCATTTTGTGTTCCATGTTCAACATGGAACAAAAAATGTAAAAAAAAAAGTTTCCTCACAGGAAAAATAAACTGCTTCGCAGTGATTTTTCCTGACTAGTAGTCTCGTTTTGTGGTCGAACCACTGTGGCATAGGATCGGAGGGTAGGTGTTTGATGCTCCTTTTCGTAGACTCTACGAGCATGAGCATATTAAATGTCTTTCGTCACTTTGATCTCGCCTTGTCTCCGCCTTGTACTGTCATCCCAACCCACACTATCATACTCACCTTCAGCTCCATCGACCTGCCCAGGGAAGTAGTGGTTGGCTACGTGAAGGTCAAGGTCCGTACCTTCATACCCAGTCCGATGAGATGTTTTCGATGCTTGAGATTCGGCCACACTCGTGACTTCTGTCGGGGCCGTTCCACCTGCGGGAAGTGTGCCGCAGATGATCATGCGAGCGATGTCTGCACATCTGAGGTGCAGAAGTGCATCAACTGTGACCAGACACAGAGCCCACACAGCGCGTTCAGCCAGTTCTGTCCGGCCTTACCTGAGGGAAAGGAAATGTATTGCCATCAAAGTCACTGACCGACTAAGTTTCCGGGAAGCCCGCGAAGCGCTAAACCAGAGCCATCCAAAGCGGTCCTACGCTAGTGGACGAGAGAGGCGCTTTTCCAATTTCGAACTGTGTGAGACAGATAAACAGAGGCAATGTGCTCAACTGATTCGCACGCTCAGTTCTTTTGGACCTAAGTCTCTCACGGGTCCCAGTACCCCTCAGGAGCGGCGGTTTCCGCGGTCCCGCAAGTTGACGGCGGCGTCAACGGCTACTGCTGGGACCCAAACTTCCCCGTCCGAGGGCCGCTGCTTGCCGTGAGCTGACCAGACAGTGGGTGGACCCTGGTCCGTGGCCGGCATGTCTCCGGTCCACGCGGGCCCCTCGTCACGCGCTGAGAGTGCTGACAGCCCCGTCGCAGCCTCCAAACACCTAAACGGCCTGCGGGACGTCGGTTGACTGAGGCTCTGCGGCCGGGGAGAGGAGGAAAGGCGGCTCGCGCGAGGCCAAACGCGCCCATCTGGTGGAGCGGCCAGGGAGGGTCCGGCCCTCGCCAGGGGCGGGTCCCGCGCCTGCTTCGTCGGCCGCGGGGCTACCCGCGAGTCCCGAGGTGCCTCCAACGGAGAGGCCTCCACCCATGGGCCCCCTCCCCCGCCCCCTCAGTGGCGTCCACCGCTTCCGCCGCCTCGGGCGGCGGCCAAGGCGCAGCCAACCACCGGTGACCCCTCCTTCGCCGCGGCAGGAGGCGCCACTTGCGCCCTGGAGCGTTCCCGGGCAAAGTTCCCCTTTTCTCGAAGGGTTTGCCAACGGTAGGAAGGCACCCCGCTACCGCCAGACGGTTTCAGCCGGGCCTCCCGACTGGAGGACGGGTCCAGTTCGGCTGACAATAGGGCTGCACAGGCTCGTGCAAATTCGTTTCGGAGAGGCCCCTCTCACCGGCCGCTGCCGAGTTTTTCTAGTCTTTCTTGTTTCTAGTTTAGGTCCTTCCAAAGTTCTTTGAACTTTTTTACCGCCTCTTTTGGGTGTTGCCGTCCTCTCGGCCTTTACACCGTCTCTTGGACGTTTAGTGCTCTTTTGAATTGTTAACAGCCCTGTTTTATCACCTTTTATCTTCCTGTTCATAAACCATCAACCAATAGCTTCCATTTGCAATGGAATTGTAGAGGATTGCGGACCAGTATGCAGGAATTGCAGGTTGTCCTGGGGCAGCAGTCTCCCATTAGCCGTCTGTTCCTGCAGGAGACGAAGCTTTTACCGGGTGCATTACTGCTCTATCAAGGGATTACACCGTCTTTCAGAAAAGACGTTTCAGCGGTGACTGTAGCGCACGGATGGAGTAAACTCGTCGCAGTACATCGGAGTATCCCTAACCAACAGCTGGTCCTGCGCACGGCACTGCAGGCAGTCGCTGCCCGTGTGCTTTTAAATCAATCGTTCTTTTATCATATGCTCTGTCTACTTTGCCTCCGGGGACTAGTCTTCCACGGCTGGAGCTGAGTCAGCTGGTTGCTGAGGCTACCTACGCCGTTTCTTACTCCTGGGGATTTTAACGCTCACCATACGGATGTGGGGCTTGCGAAACATTTGATACCCGTTGGTTCGCGTTTTAGAGCGCTTTTATTCACGAAAGGGTTTTATCCATACTTAAACACAGGCCCACCCGCAACACATTTTAACCATGCCATCAGGGGCAACCTCCAGCTCTGGACCTGGAGATGTTGCGAGTCCTCAGCTCATGCCACTCTTTACATGGCATGTGGCTGGGGACCCGATGGGAAGTGATCACTTTCCAGTATGGATACAGTGCCAAGACACAGCATCTCTTGGTGCACGACCTCATAGATGGAACCTGCGTAAGGCGGACTGGGGCGAGTTTGAGGTCAGCCTCGAGGACGCTTTCTCCAACGATTTTGAGAACGTCACACCCTCTGTCGGAGAGTTCACGAGCAAAGTTCTGGAAGCTGCTCGCGGGTCCATTCCCAGAACCACTGGTACTCCTCAACGCACCCCTGTTCCGTGGTGGACAGAGGAGTGCCGTGATGCCTATCGGGTCCCGAAGGGCGTGCCTTCAGGGCCTTCGATCGTGCACGCGCAACGGAAAACTTGATTGCCTGATTAGGCGAGCCAGGGCGGCGGCCCGTCACACCATTCTGGAGGCGAAGCGTACCTCCTGGAGAGAGTATGTCGGGCGGCTTAACCGCTGCACTCCGGTTTCGCAGGTTTGGTCTCAAGTGAAGCAGATCTCCGGAAGTTTTTCGGCACAACCTCTGCCGGTTTTACAGCTAGGTGGGCGGGATATTTTACACCCTGCCGACGTAGCAAACGAGATAGCGTTGTGCATTTGCGGCCACGCTGCGGGACTTTCCAACGGCCGATCCAACAGGTTCTTGCGCCATTAAGAGTCTTTGTGAGGTGCCATCCCGTTTGAACTTCTCCACCTCTGAACAGTTGACCTACAACCAAGCCATTTTCCATGTTCTGAGTTGAGGACAGCTGTCCCGGGCTTCGGAGCGTTTCAGAGGGTCCCGATGAGGTCCACAATGACTGCTTAGGCATCTGCCCAGCTCTGTTTGCAGGTTTCTTTTAAGCCTTTTTAACCGCCTCTGGGAGACAGGTGAATTTCCGGCTGCGTGGGCTGAAGCCATAGTCGTTCCTCTTTTTTAAAGCCTGGGGAAAAGTGGGTTCGGATCCATTTGCACTATAGAACCGATCTCGCTTGACGGTCCTCACTTTGCAAATTGATGGAGAGATTAGTTAACGCTCGTTGTTCTATGGTTTTTTGGAGAGCAACGGTATTTAAATCCGGGCACAGTGTGGTTTTAGGAAAACCGGACCACTTGCTGACCACCTATAACCCATCGACACGTGTGATCAGAATGGCATTTAAAGAGCGCCGTTCATGTGGGGGCCGTAACTTTTTCGACCCCTGAGGTTGCCTATGACACTACATGGCGGCATGGCATTCTTTTTACGGAGCTTTTAATGCGGATTCGTTGGTTTCTATGGGCTGTTTTTTACGTAACTTTTGACAGGAACCGGTTTCTTTCGAGTACGTGTTGGAAGTCAGTTTCAAACCGCCTTTTTACAAGAGACGGTGTCCACAGGTGGTGTTTTAAGTGTAGGGCTTTGTTTGCACTTGCGATAAATGAACGTTGCGAGTTCTCCCCCAGTCAGTAGGGACGCTCTTTGTTTGTTGACGATTTTGCCATCTGGTGCACCTCCTGTCGACACCGGCACTGGACGTCAGCTGCAGATGGCTGTCACTCGTTTAGAGAGGTGGGCCACTATTAATGGCTTTCGCTTTTCAACCGCTAAAACCAAGGCAATGCATTTCTGTCGTCGCCGTGGAAACTGCCCAGGTGTTCCACTTCGATTGTACGGCGAGAACATTTCTCCTAGGAACCTTCTGTCCGGTTCCTTGGAGATGGAGCTAGACAGCCGCTGACTTATAAACAGCATCTTAAAACCCTAGAGACCAATGTTTTTAAGGCTCTGAATGTAAAGGTGTTTCGCGGACACCTATGGATCAGACAGATCGACGCTTTTACTTTTGTACCGATCTCTCATATGCGATCCAACTGATTAGCCTTCTATTGCTATTGACGGTGGTGTTCCACAAGCAAGCGCCAATTTGGACACTGTTCACCATACGGCGTTGCGATTGTGAACGGGGGCTTTCCGACGTCACCCAATCCACCAGCTTCTAGCTGAAGTTGCATGACCTCGTTAGCCACAGACGCAGCCTGCTCGGTATGCGCTATGCCTGCAAGCTGCGGCAGATGCCTACTCACCCGACCTACCAGTATGTTTTTTCTCGGCGTGTGTTGGCAGTGTTCCGGGACAGCAGGACGTTGCGCTCCACTCCGTTCTGTGTGAGGTCACGTGCACTGTTCGAGGAGCTTGGTATTAGTTTACGTTGGAAATCGCCAGGCTGACACCGCTGGCGTCCACCATGGGAGCTGGTAAACACCCATATAAACACATCCCTTGCGGAGTATACGAAAAGCATACTTTCGCCGAGCGAGCTCCGCAGCCGCGTCATTAAGAGGTCCTCATAGGTTCGTTATTAAATAGCTATGTTCCACCTTTTTACTGACGGTTCCAAGCTGACGGTAAGGGAGTCGGCTGCGCTTTCGTATGGGCGTTCGAACTACCCGTCTTTCTCCTTGGCCACTCCCACACTACAGTGTATTCATGGAGCTTGTCGCGATACACAAGGCGCTGAGTTTTATTGAAGGTTTTGCCGAGGGTAATCACCATGTGATTTTTAGCGACTCGCTTAGTAGCATTTTGGCGCTGAGTGCCTTTAGTCCTTCTCATCCCTTTATACAGGATATTTTAGTTCTCATCACGTGTCTTGACCGTGCGGGGAAGTCAATCGTGTTTTGTTGGATTCCGGCACACGTGGGCATAGCAGGAAACGAGAAGGCAGATCAGGCTGCCAAATTGGGCCACACAATGCAGCATGCACCCGTTCGCTCCCGTTACCTGCTACGGACCTTTTTCCTGCATGTAAGAGTACATGTGCAGAAAAATGGCAGTGTGAATGGGACGAGGAACTCCAAGCTGAAAGACTTGAAGCCGCGACTTGCCCAGTGGCATTCCGTCTCTCGCAAGTCGAGAGTGGAAGGAGGTTTCCCTATGTCGACTCCGTATCGGCCAACATATTGCACCCACAATACTGCTTTGTGGTGAGGATCGGCCTTTGTTGCCATAGAGTGGGGAAGTCGAAACAGTTCGTCACGTTTGCTTCTATCCTGCCGGCATCTTTCTAATGAGCGGACTAGGTTTTTCGGTTCCAGCGCCCTTAGTTTGCAGGATGTTCTTAGCGACGATTCTTGCCTCATTTCGGAGGTTTTTCATTTTCTTGCTCACATTCGTTTTTCTGTGATCTTCTCCGTTTCTTAGTGGTTGTTTTTTTATGTGTTCTTGTCTCGGTTTGCAGTTTTTACGTCCGGTTTCAACGGATTTCCGTCACCTCACTGGGTGTGTAGTCTTACTTATCCCCTATTGTGTTGTAGTAATCATTTTGGTTTATGTTTTCTTTTTAACCTGATGTTATGGGCCGCCACATAACTTTACAGTTGAGGCGCCCTAAAACCAAATCATCATCATCATCATTCGTGTTGTCCACACAAGCTGGTCGTGTGATGCAGGTTTGTAGCACTGTAGCTACATATGTCGACAGCAACACGTTGAAAGGATAGGCTGAGGCATTGCACTTTGCAATTTGCATAAGTGCTCTTTTCTTTCGTATATATCGTTTGTAAGGCCTTTGTCTCCTACGACTCAAGTATATGACGTGCTCAGTGCCTCTCCGAGTAATGCGATGGCAGTGGAGGGTATTATTCATGCATACAGTGATATCCAATAGACATACACAACTGTAGATCAGTATTGATACCGATCAGCTCGCTCCAGCCGACAGCTAAGCTGACCACCATCTGAGCTGAGATGACACCTATGACCATCTGAGCTGAGATGACATCTGCCTAGTGCCTGTGTCTGATCTGTCCCGCTGTCCACCGAGTGACATCAGCTGACGACACCCGGAGCCGGAGCCGTGATCCGGGGACCCGCCGGCCGAGCTGGGTCAGTCCGGGCGGCCGGCCAGCGGCCTGAATTCCGGCGGCGGCCGGCAGTGATGACACACCGGCGGGTCAGCCTCCCCGGCCTCCCCAGCCTCCGCCGCCCCAGCGTCGCCGAAAAGGCGCGACCGTCCACCCGATCAACGACGGTGCTCGCGCGCAAAAATAGCGTGCGCCAGTGTCACCGCGCGCGCCGTTTTGTGTTGGCGCGGGAGGGTGCCAACCAATGGGCGGTGGCCGGAGGTGGACGGCGGGAGGGCTGGCGGCGTCACACGTCCGTCCCGATAGCCAAGTGGAGGAGCCTCACCGTCCGTCCGTGTCCAACCCGCGTCCAACCGCCAGGTGAGCTTCGCGAACACTCACGCCTGTCAGGTCCGGCAGGGTAGGTGTGGGTTATACTAGCTTACAGTGATGCTAACCGACCTAAGTCAAACATTGTATGCGTCATGTGGAGCTTCTGGTTTGAAGGAACCAACAGTCGACAACAAGTGACGAAGTGGTTTCAAAATTTGCTCAACTCGTAATAACACCCAGTTAGCTCCCAACCCTATTTTGGGTTACCAATTCCAAAGCCGATCACAGTCACTAGTATACGCAACGAGATAATGCTGTTCAATTTTACCTAAGCACAGACAGCTTCTCACCGCACAGCTCTGCAGTACTGCGCGTGCATTGCATGAAT
>VOPJ01002404.1:0-66557 GCA_014673585.1 Semibalanus balanoides
GATATTGTTTGATTTATCAGTTTTAGAACGCTGACCCTTCTTGCTTAGGAAATTCTATTAGACAAAGAGCGCATGCAACTTTTTATTTAACTTTTTCAAATGTCAAAAATGCTTGAATCTGACGATGCTGTAACAGGGAAAGCTTATTCCTTTTTTTCTCGACTTTTCCATTTAAATATACATTACTGCCATGTTATTGAAAAGTTTTTGTGACGCATCTGGACGTTTTACGCTCGATTCTGACCAAAGTCACCGAGACGATAAAGGAAAAAAATCCCGGGATACCGGGATATCCCGGGATTGTCATTCACTATATCCCGAATCTCTGGGATCGCTAAACAGTCCCGGAATTGAAATCCCTATGTGCTATGTGCACCAAGGCTTTGGCACCTTTGTGAGTAAAGGAATACATACAATCATCCACACGCGATTCACACGCGCGCAGAAGCATTCACACGCTCACGCACACGTACAAACTCATGCACCTCATTCCCAACAACATGACACCTGAAGTGACCCTCCCAGGAATTTTTCCTTCCTTTCGGGACCCTTCTCCCTGGACCACGCTCGTCTCCTAGGTCTCCTGCGCCAGTCCTAGAGGGCGTCTGTTGGTTGGTGCACACCGACATGATATGGAATTGCACTGCTTTAGAAAGAAAGCGATGCCATTAAGTAGAGGCGAATTCCATAACCGTCTAGGAAACGGGTTAAGCATACTGTTAACGAAAAAAATAAGCTAAATATTATAGGATAGTCCCCTTCAGCTTCATCACGAGGTAAGGCTTGCCAGTTCGATATTTCCAAATGTAGCTATATTTTTGTTCAGAATCAGGCACTTATCATGGCTATTAGCTTTGCAGATGGGCACTTAGTAGGATTCCGGATGACCAGGAAATATTCCCAAGAACATTAATCGTAAATTGATAGGGTGGTCGCTGCAGCAAATGTTCAATTAAGCAAATGAGATTGGTGTATTTGTGCTTCACATTTAATTAGCATATCACATTAAGTCGTCCCCCTCGTAAAATACAATGTAATTGGTTGAGTCCTTTCCTTGGCTCCAGCACCGATATTCTTTTAATATAATTTCGCTAAGCAGGGCTTGTTGCCTCGAACCAGGGGCAAAACCACGTTAAAAAATTGGTACCGAGTACAAACACATTGGCGTTCGGGGGGTACTATCTCCCCGAGGGCGCCATTTCTCAAGGGGGCGCCATTGCCAAAAAACGCAACATTACAAATGTGCCATTTTTAAATGTAGGAAGTTGTATGTACTTACCTGTAATCTACTGTAGTACTGATAAAAACTCAATCCCCATAATCAATATGAGATGAGATGAATAATATATTTTAATTAAAATAAGTAGAGCTTCGGCGAGCAGTGCAGCGACACACCGTTCGACGGACGGCCCGGCGCGCTTGCAGGCCGGCGTCAAGTCGACCACCACATCAGCAGGTTCACATCCACTGGCCGGAAAGGCGCCTTTACTGGACGGAGGGCTGCCGTCACTGGTCGGAGGGGCGCTTTCACTAGCCGGAGGGTCGCCGTCACTAGCCGGAAGGGCGCCTTTACTGGCCGGAGGGCTGCCGTCACTAGTCGGAGGGGCGCTGTCACAAGCCGGAGGGGCGCCGTCACTAGCCGGAAGGGCGCCTTTACTGGCTTGAGGGCTGCCGTCACTAGTCGGAGGGGCGCCGTCACTAGCCGGAAGGGCGCCTTTACTGGCCGGAGGGCTGCCGTCACTGGTCGGAGGGGCGCTTTCACTAGCCGGAGGGGCGCCGTCACTAGCCGGAAGGGCGCCTTTACTGGCCGGAGGGCTGCCGTCACTGGCCGGAGGAACACCGTCACTGGCCGGAAGGGCGCCGTCACTGGCCAGAGGGGCGCCGTCACTGACCGGAGGGGGCGCCGACACTAGCCGGAGGGGCGCCGTCACTGGTCGGAGGGGCACTGCCACTGGCCGGAGGGGTGCCTTTACTGGCCAGAGGGGTACCGTCACTAGCCGGAGGAGTGCCGTCACTGGCCGGAGGGGCGCCATCACTGGTCGGAGGGGCACCAGCTTTGCCTGGGCGCCTCGGGTCAAGAGGACCAGGTCATGCCCTGAATGATCGTATACACTAAACGACACTGGTGCCTGTCCTGTTGGCGGTGCTAATTGAAAAACAAAATGTTCCGGAGTGGAGGGGGATGACTTTGGCGCCCGTCAAAAATGTGCGGACATTCCGTACTGTCCGCATAGGTGGTTGCACCCCTGCCTCGAACCTGGTGATAATTGGAACGCGCATAATTGTTGCCATGCCAACTTTGGAGCCGAAAGGCAAGTTTTGCATCTGCTTGATGCGATTTTTTGGAAAATGAAAATTTTGTAAAAGGGAAAAAGACAAATTTGGAGAAAACAAAAAAAAAATGGAAAAGGGAAAAAGGAACAAAATTGGAGAAAGGGAAAAATAACCGTTAAATATCTGACACAGGCTCATCTTGGCAGTACTTTCTGGTCCCAGGGCCCACTCCCTTTATAAAATATTAACTTTCAAGTGGGCTAAATTTTAAAATGAATAGGACCCATCGAAAGTTGTCTTTGAATTTGTATACTTGGTATTTTGAGCGGAAAAACGAATATGACATTTATTTGGACCATATATAGATATCCGTCGAAACATGGGCATTGGGCAATTTAGGGTGTGTCATATCAACAACTTTTTTCTCAGTTCACATCCTTCCGCTGATTTTCCTTGTCCCTGTGTCCACTGAAGCCATGGTGTTGATCTTTTCCCCTGTATTGAAATTCAGAGCGGCGGAAGCAGAAACAATTTTATGGTTTCGTGGCGCGCGTCTGCAGTTTCTATCTTACTGTAAACTATATGGTAACAACTAACACCGCCGCGCGGCGAAATCGTGCTCCCGTTGCGACCGAAAACCGTTTGGCCGGTTAAAACTAATCGTTCATTTCTGGTTGATGGCGTAAGTTCGATTTGCCAATCGTGGTGGACTTCATGTTTGAGACGGTTTTACGGAACTTATTTACATATGGGGTGACTCTTCCAAAAGGTTCTTCGTGACAGCTTGGCTGTCTGCAAGGTTCAGCTCGGCGGGGATGAGAGCGCAGGGAGACGCTGCTAGCAAACTGCACCGCGGCATGTGACTGCACGTGCCAGTTTTGTTCTGACTGCAGCGTGAGTGGACGTGAGAGTTGTTGCCTTCTTTTAATCCGACATCCGTGCAGCAGTGATTGCTTTGCGTTAGCAAGGCAAACAAAATCAATCGGATCTCCTAGCGTCTTTACCGGTTAAATCGCTGCTGCGAACAGACAGTTGCGATTACCGAAAGGTGCGGCAGGAGAAACAAAAAGTGAACACAACTTATGCACGTTGCGTAAAACAGCAGAAAGCGGTAATTGCAGAGTACCTTATGGTGATGGTCATACACATATCAAGCGATTAACGTGTTAGGAAGATTCCAGCAAGCCTACACATTATTTCACCAATTGAATAACACGCCAAAAAGAAACCGAGACGCAAAAAACGAAGCAAATTCTTTCAGAAGGAAGCTTTTAACAACTATTTGACACGCCAGCTTCGCAGCAAGATCTGCGAAAGTGCAACTGCCCACTGTCGGCTGCGTGCCGCCAGGGAATCACTTCCTTCCAAGACAGAAGGAGCTGCAAGATGAAAACTGGGTGGCTAGACTACGAGGAACAGAAGCGAAGCAAGGACTGCAAATTCTTCAGGCCAGGAACGGAGAGCGGAACTAAGGGACGCAATGTGCAATCAGGCTGCCTCTCACGTGTCGTGCGGTCTCTCACCATCACATTCGACGAGGCTTGGCCAGGGAGACTCACCAGCGAACGACCGCATTATATAACGGAAGCAGCAATAGGCTGATTGCCAAGTGATCCGGGATGGTTAGCTGCATCCAGTTAGCAAAACAACGATAATCTGACAAAATACTCACTGGCAGCCGTCAGGTATGGCTTGTCTAACCGTGGCTTAGCGGCTGTCATCAACGGCTTCCAAATGGATATCAATCGCGTGTCCAGCGTCAAAACAAAGCTGTTGGACGTTGGTCGACCGGAAAAAGATGGGAGGAGCATGCCGGGTGAGACAAAAGCAAAGCAGGGAACGCCCGGCTAGGTAACACAAGGCATAGAGTGTGAGTCAAGGCTCTGTACTTTGACGGACGCATGATCAAACCAGCACTGCCGAGGCACGGCAAGCGCTGGAGGAAAAAAAACCCCACGTTGCGTGGTGGCGGAACCAGGAAATGAATGTCCACCCACCTTCACGCCAGTTAGAAACCATTGACCAAGTCAACTGCACTGAATAAACGTCGCCACCGGTCGGAGACTCAGTCCGCGTCCATTGTGCTGCGAATGGCGCAGCTAGTCAACACGGTCAGATCTGGCGGATTGCGGGCTCTCCGAAAACTCATTCAGTCCAAAATTGGTCCTTGGTTTGTCTGCCAGTTATACTGGAATGAGCTCTGCTTGAGGAGATGTTTCGGGAGTTGACGGCAAAACCAGAGGACCCGGGTTATTCACGGGGTCGTTAGGCAAGGCGGCCAGCGGCTCCTTGCACTGGCTCTCTCCCGTGATGCTCCGCCCGGTGAGCGGCCTAGAGCTGGCGCTTTCTGGGCATTTAAAATATAAGCGCAGCTTCTGGACATTTAAATTTAACTAACTCTCTTAAAGAGTTATCGCTCTTTTTCCAGGTGGTTGACACTGGCTGCTCGGCTCCTCCGCCTGTATATCGGCACCGAGTCACCTTCAGCAAACCCGTGCCTGATAGTACAGTACCTGGTGCGTGACTACATTCCTGTATGGTTTCGCATCAGAAGCCACAGCAAGTGCACCGAGCCGGATCCCAGGAACCTGCTGTTCAGTCTGCAACTGCTGCGAGATCCGCCTCTGCAGCTGCCGAGCATAATACGGCCCGTCATCCAGCGGAACGCTCACTGTTCACAACCGGAGGCGCTGCTGCTCGCCATGGTGTTAGATCTGGTCGAGTAAGTCCGTGCGCGTGCCGTTCAAAGTATACGGCAATGCCGGTGGCAGTCGCAGAGCAAGTGTGACCCTAGTCTTTCCGACATTAAAAATGGCGCAGAAGACATCACACAGCTGAATGACGAGCAGGCGAGCTCGTCACGGAAGCCTCCACCTGACAGCTGACCTCTTCTGACCGCCGCGCTTTGCGGGATATTTTGCAGAACACCGTTGCAGAAGATCACTATGCCGGGTCCACGGTTGCCATAAAACGCACAGTGAGATGGTGCTGAAAGCGGCTGTGGCAGGTGGGTGAGACAGCGCCTTGCTTTCTGCAGGCCGTCTTCGTCACCACCGCAGTTGCCATCGTCGTTAAAACGGGTCGGGGTCACTACTACTGGAATGCTTGAGTAAGACCTTTGAATGGATGGTGGAATGCTGTATAGTTTGGACTTAATGAGCAATGTGTGCGACCGTGTCCAAATGAAAATTCCTGCCTTGCTCGCTGTAGTTAGATCCCGCTGAACGGTGTATGTCACCATTAGCAGACAATGGCGCGCGCGGCTGGTGTTAGTGCGACAATACGCCAATACGCATTACACCCAACATGGAGACTGCAACGCCGGGCGCCACCGCAAATATGAAAACTGTTTCCGCCTTCGCCGCTCGAATTTTCAATACAGGGAAAAAATAATCACACCAATGGGCTTCCATGGACACAGGGACAAGGAAAATCAGCGGAAGGGCTTGATCTGTTACTAGTGACACACCCTATTGGGCATGTTTATCTTTCCACCTTTATGACCTAAAAAACCTTCTTGACAGTGTGTGACGTCATGCATTTGGCCCAAAATACAAATACTAACACAAACATTGAATTATCTAACTGTCCCAGTTGGAAGTCGCTGACCAACTTGGTGGTAACAGGAATATTATATTTTTTTGTGTACCTGTCTGAGACTGATATAAAAGGAAAACTTCTCTGTTTTCCGTTCTTGGTCATAAATTACTTTTAAATGTTACAATATATTTCCTTTTGATTTAAGCTGTTCTAAAATTATCTACTTTACTAATTGTTTATTATGAAAACAAATATATATGACTGCATCATATGTTCAACTAAATACGAGGAAAGGATGCGTAACCGTTTGGATCGTGTTTTCATACCAACGTAGTTTGATCACCGCAACTGGTGGCGATTGAGGCAGATACAGATGAAAAACACAGCAGCATTGTCTGGCAGCATTGTCTCGCACTAGCTGCAGTTGAGTTTTAGTTAGTGACCTCCCACTCCCCGGACACTGGTGCGCTGGTCAGTAGCAAGATTATACCACTGGCTAATCTGCACATACCTCCCATTCTCCTGACACAGGATCCAGGTCCTTGATGGTGAAGTCGGAGTCACGGTCTCCATTGGCGTTTATCTTGATGTTGCCGCTTATACCTGTCAATAGTGGTCGGATAATGTAAATGAATGCCATTCATTAATACTCAGCGAATCTAATTAAGATCACACAGTATTGAGTAGTGAGTACCGATTGTCTTGACCAAGCTTCTGAGGAATATTATCAGCACGTCGTTGCCTGAATCAAGGGATAACTATAGTCTGTTTCACGTGTCTTCTACCTTCACTCAATGATATCAGAGTTATTAAGCGCGTGTTTTAATGACGATATTCTAAAAATCGAAAATCGCTGAAAACATATGTTTGGCGAAAAGATGCCGGTTGCGTGGTCTTACATCAAGCTACAGCCCTATATAGGTACTTTGTGCACAATATTGCATTAGGATGGAAAGGTTGGCGTTTGCGTGTATTATATAGGCATGAGCGGTGACGTACTTATAAATCCGTCCAGGGGGGGGGGGGGACCAAGCCCTCAAGAGGGCACTGTCAACGAAAAAAAAGTTGTTGAGCGGGGGAAGGTAATTATAAATCAATCAATAAACTAATTTATTTCCACATCCGTTCATGGGAACATATTCACATCTAGGGGAACGGGGCACCATTTCTGTCACTTTTTGCAATTGCCCTGGCGGGGCACACTTTTCAGAGTTGTGATTGATGACTGTTCCAATACTGTAACATACATCAATAAGCTTCAACTTTGTTTAAAGAGTTCCAAAGTGATTATCTCAGTTTGTTTCGACACCAGTGTCTGCATGAATGTGGCCGATGAACTCATTTGACAGAACCTGCCCCATTATAAACGGGACGTTCTTCATCTTTAGGGGGCACGTTTCTGTCATTTGATGTGGCACTTCCTGTTATCACTGAACGTCATTGTGTCTGTTCCCGCAGGTAGAGAGGCTTTCATTCATCGCCACCATCAATAGTTAAGAAAGGACGCTAATATACGATCCAACACTGATTTTTTGCGTTTTCTTGGTTATTTCATGCACGAATCAGCTCCCTGAGTAACGTCTATGAATTTTTATTTTTGGACGTTTTCCCTGTTCATACATCAAAGACTGCATGACTTAGAAGCTCAAAAAACCGCTTTTGCATAAAAATCGTCGAATGACATGCACAATGACCTTCAAAAATACATTCCAATATTTTCGAATGGTTTGCCCTTGGCCCCCTATTGTTTGAACAAAAGGACAATTCGGGGGTAGCAAAAGAAAGGATTTTGTTCACGACGATCGAATGTGTTCTTCCATCGAAATTCGAGCTTAGCGGTTCCGATGATTCTCTGGGGCCAGAATCGCCCCCGCAGGTTATCGTAATCTGCCGCTCGTGAACTAGCATCGCACCAACCTGATGTCTTTTTACGCTTGTTATGTTACGCATAATCGGTAAACCAGCAGGCAATCATTTTTATGGTAGTTATAAGCGATACGACTAGCGGAATCATGAACAGATTCAGTGAGAGAACTGCCTCAGATGGGTGACCCAAACCTGCCCCACTCGACACAGTTCACACTTTTTTTCGTTTTTACTGTAAACTTTGGGAAATGGCAGTAAAACGCTCAGCCACAATGTTCTGACTATCCTATAGGCCCATGACAGATTCAAAGACACTATATAATTATCTGAATGCCCACAAACCAAATGATTAGTTCACTTATAAAAAGTTTGGATTCTGTTAAAAAACATACTTTCACAAATTGACCAATCTGGTCGGCAGCCATGTTGTGCTTTGAATAGTACCGGGACCACTGCAAGCACAAAGAACATATGTTACGAAACAACAATATACCTGCGGTGGATAGTTCACGAGGAAACCCCGCTGACATTATCTGCCCCGTGACAGAACGTGCCCCGTTCTCTCCTATAGCTAAAGGCACTTGTTTAAATAATAATGCGTCGCTGTTAAAAAATGTTATACTGGGTTACAGATCAGCGTACAGCTCTGCCAGTCTGGACTGGTGTCGGCGTTTATGACACATTGCATTCGAGTCGGTCACAATGTAACAAAGGCTGTGCGTCACAGGGATGAACAGAGTCGGACACAATGTGACAAAGGCTGTGAGTCACAGGGACGGACAGAATGGTAAGATTATCTCCCATGACCTTTACCCGCGGAATGGGCATCCGGAACGATATTAATCCTTTGACGCTGCTCCAATGTAACTTAACTGACGCTGCTGCAAGGATCCGAAATGAAAAAATACCTACGGCACTGCTCGTGCTCATACCGTTCTTCTTATAGCCTTGTTCATACCTATATGAGCGAGGCCGGCTGCGCCCGGCATTCACCGAGCGGCTGTTGTGCCAGCGCCCGGACCGTGAATACAGCCCTGAGAACGCTACAATGCCACGCAAACGCCTTCAACCTTAAACTGCGTGAATGTTTTCAGCAAGCATGAATAAGCAAGAAAGGCAAAACAAACTGTTAAATATACTATTAATATATATAAATATATATTATATATATATTACATATATATATATATATATATATATATAAGTATATATATATATATATATATATATATATATATATATATATGTAAACGTAGGGAGCAGGTTCTCTTTCGTACATTTTTCGTTGAATATGACAGCGTAAAAATGATTTGATGGCCTTTCTTTTCCAGTGATCTAGCGTCGTTAGCTTTTTGTCAGCATTGCCAAAAAGAGTTTAAAATGGTGCCTATATTAGGACGTAACGTTTCGCCGGTACAACCAGCATCTTCAGACAACATAAGCACCAGCATGTTTAAGCATAATATAAACAGTCTAGGATACATTCGCGGTCGGTTCGTTTCAAACAATACAAATATACGCTTTTTACATGTGCGGCACATTTCATTACATTTGATATACATGACACGACACACGAGCACTTATCATTCAGTCACTTTTGTTAGCGGCGATCGTCTATTATATCATCGATTTAATAGGCGGAACGCCCATTACCTCTACATTTTACAGTTCAATGTACACCATCACATAACATACAATTGTTCCTCGCCATGTTTCATTCTGTCTATTATGAACAGGATCTTCTTTCTCTGATAAACACCGCTTTCTAGAAACTTGTAAATTTACTTACGTTATGGCATGTTGCCAGGATAAGGAAGTATTGTCCACAAGAGAGACGGGTTAAGGTCAGAGTTGTGTAGATTTCGTATGTTGTTTTGTCCGCCAGCCAAAGCAACGGGGAGCGTCAGCTGGCCCAACGCCAGCAGCTGCAACGCCAGCTGGCGGGACAAAACAACATATGAAATTACCACAACCTGACTTAACCCGTTCTCTCCTTGTGCGACAATACTTCTATCCTGGCAACATGCCATAACGTAAAGTAAATTACAAGTTCTAGAAGCCGGTGTTGTATCAGAGAAAGAGATCCTGTCATAAATAGACAGATTGAACATGGCGAGGAACCATTGTGTTATGTGATGGTGTACCATTGACTTGTAAATGTAAAAGGTAATGGCGTTCGCCTATTATCGATGGGAATAATAGGCGATCGCCGCTAAACAAAAGTGAGCTGACAGATAAGTGCTCGTGTATCGTGTCATGTATATCAAATGTAATGAAATGTGCCGCACATGTAAAAAAAGCGAATTTGTATTGTTTTGAAACAAACCGACCAGCGATGCTTATACTAGGACTGTTATATTATGTTAAAATACTTGGTGCTTATTTGTCTGAAGATGCTGGTTGTACCGGGCGAAACGTTTACGTCCTAATATAGGCACCATTTTATAACTCGTTTTTGCAATGCTTGACAAAAAAGCTAAATTACGACGCTTAGAGATCACTGGAAAAGAAAGGCAGTCAATCATTTTTTTACGCTGTCATATTCAACGAAATATATATATACTAATATATATATATATATTATATATATTATATATATATATATATATATATTATATATATATAGTATATTATATATATATATGTTATAGACGGTACTGAAAAGACAATGCATCGAGTGATGGATCGATTTGTAATAAACTGATAAACTGAACCTCCGTTAGACGGGTGATAAATTGACGCGGATTTATTCGGACTCGCTCGTCCTTCGCGTTTAAGGCGTCTTACTGGTTGAATACCGGATTTTTCTCACATATAAGCGGCCGACCCGACCTGGCCCGGCCCGGCCCGCCAGACGCGACGCTGGTCAGAAGCTTATAGTTCTTTTTGAACCCCGGCATCCGATTTGACAAGCGCGTTTTCGCCATGTCTGATAGCCCCATACAATGACATTATGATTATTTACATGATTTTATCATGGATGGGTCAGCATGGCGCTTTGACACGTGCCGCGTCAGGGGTGTCAGAAAGTATTATGCATGCTGAGCTGAGAAACGCATGGACCTATAAAGCTAAAATTTTGCTGTGAGCTGGAGACCACACCACTGGCAATGTTGACAGGTCAAACTGCTGGGTCACCACTGCACGTGGCGCACGTGCACCAAGGGACTATCATGGGCTTGGGTTGCACCCATGGGTGCCCATCAATTTTTCCAAATGTTCTGGTGTGGGTATGCATTTTTGACTTTTCATGGGTACTGGGGCGGGCAATGGGGTATTGGCAATTTTAGAAAAATTTGTCGCTAAAGAGTTATTTTTATTGACAAACCAGATGTTTTTACTAGGTAAATATGTTCTTTTATATGATGATAGGACACTTAAACAATTAGACTTTTTTGGCAATTTGATTGACAACAATAAACGTGGTAAGTCAATAGTGCAGTCAATATTTTTATACCATCTGATCCTAGGTCTCGATTCCAATGAATTAATGTTGACCGCAAAGTGTTCGATGAGTTCAAATCGCAGCAACACACATGTGCCTAATATTTAATTTCTTGTTAATATTATGGAAAGTCAACATTGCTAGGTAATGATGTTAGGAATTATGGTCAAAATAATTATTCTGCCTTATCTGAATTGGGCCCCAATGGGCATCGGGTATCGAATATTATGAATTTGGAATGGGTCTGCGTCTGGAGGTCTGGGCTTGGTGTTCATGGTTTTGGTGGTTTGGGCTGGGTTTTGGGCACCCATTGATAGTCTTCTGACGTGCACCCCCTGTTTCCGTCCAGAACTTACCTGCAAAACATTCGTTGGCAATACCGAGACCTTTATCTAAAACTGGCACCAAAAGTCGCCAAAGAACACGGGTCAAACACACTATGCGTATGAAACGATTCCACCCGGCGTATGAACACTGTGTCGATCAGTGCGCGGCGTGGTACGTGCCAAAGTTTACTGGCTAACAAGCGCAAAATCATAGTTCTATGACGTCTTTAACAATTTTAAATAGCGTGCTCAGCAACCATGGGACGTGAAAGCGATGAAACAAAACACCAATCTGGTAGACCAATGTACCGTCTCTTAAATGCATGCACACAATTTGAGGTTTCATGCAGTATTTCGCTGTTAAAATCTGCCGTTGTAATATTTTTATTGGACGATTCTATAAACATGTCCTTTCATTACACCGCCGTAGCTTCAAAAACAAAGGGTGCTAGGACGATAAAAATGATGCTGCTGTAACAGCACAATCAAATTCATCTAATACCCGCCCAAAATTAATTTTTGCCTACAAACATGAACTTATAATGCAATTTTAAAATAACGCTGCAAAACCTATTTGTTAAAGTTATCGATTAGTTCGGATCTATTTGCGAGACAAAACAACACATTGCGAAAATTAATTCAAAGCATGCTTTGCACAAGACGGAAACCTGCCATTTGGACGGGTAATACATTTTTGACGCGGATTTATTCGGACTCGCTCGTCCTTCGCGTTTAAAGGGAATATAAGCACTTGGGGTAAAAGTATGTAGAATGATGGAGGTAAGGAATGCCCTGATTACGGTCCTGCATTCATTTTTGCGAAAAAAGTCAGGGAATTTGTTGAATTTGAAAAAAGTTCATATGTTTACATGTGACGTCACAACCAAATATTCGTCACCAAAGCGAGTTGTGACGTCACAAGGAGGCATCGAACGGCAAAATCGTTCCTTGAATCAGATGCGTAAAAACGTAAACAAATTGCGTTTCGCGTGGTTCCTGACTCGCAAATAATATCTGACGCGATTACCAAAGTGTTTATGTTTGCACTAGGGTCTATTCTAAGCATCTTTAGTAATTTTTAATAGGAAATCAACTTACATTTGACAATGTAGTTACTTAAAGAACTATATCCACACCAGAGGGAATTTGTCCAATGTGATGATATAGCCCATTGAATGAAATTCATTAGTTAGCACTCATTGCTTCTATTGCGGATTAATATTTAAGGCTTAAACGGCTTAAGGAACACCCATCAACGTTGTTGCCCTTGAAAGACCTTGTCTGTATTATTTTCAATTGGAAACTTCCAATGAAAATTTACAAAAGTTATGGCAATCAGGTTTTTTGGAAACCGAACTTTCGAAACAACACAAAACTGTCTTTATATTTGTTTATGTATTGTATGAATCATTTGACCAGCCACCCATCACACATTTGTCAACTCACATTAGTATCTATGGTTAACTTTTTTAATTGGAAATCGGTTCACAATTGACATAATATTATATTATACATATCACCAAGTGAATTTGCCCCCCATTTGGCATTTGAGTGAAAATACATTAGTTATACTGAATATGCTTCTATTAGTATAATATGGCAGCTACCGGTTTCAAGCTACCCATCAACAGTAAGGCCTTTTCAAAGACCATTGTCTGCATTATTTTCAAATTGAAATCCAATGGAAAACTGACAAAGAAAACTTGACATTTCATTTTTAACAATGTCAAGTCAATCCTTTCGGTTAGCCTTGAAATACTGGGCTGACGGTTCAAAAAGCAATGCGGTGGAAATCACAAGTGGAGTAACTACTGATGACGTTATGCGGATACGCACGGGATTTGTGAGTTGAAATATGACCACATATGGACCAACGGTTTTTGCGTTCAAACTCAGCTAACTAGGTCTTTTGGAACGAAAAATTTCAGATTTAGAGGTTTCTCAGTACACCCGACAATCTGGCTATCTCAGTTAAAAACTAATGTTAAAGGTGCTATATTCCCTTTAAGGCGTCATACTGGTACTAATGCAATATTGTGTATAAAGTACTTATATAGGGCTGTAGCTTGATGTAAGACCCCGCGATCGGCATGTCCTTGACACAAATATGTATTCAGCGACGTTCGATTTGTAGAATATCTTCACTAAAACACACGCGCTTAATAACTCTGATATTTGAGTGAGGGTAGAATACTCGTGGAACAGACTATACCTAATCATATTTGGGATCTGATTAGGATATATCTTGTTTTTTAGTATTTACATTTCAGAAAGCCTGTTTCGAAGTGATGTCGCCCCAATTTGTACAGCTACAACAAAGCAATACAACAAAGCAATGGAAAATATCGACTTTATGACCTTGTTACGAGCGAGTGCAAAGAGCGCAGCGATTCCTCATTGAATACCGGATTTTTCTCTTATATAAGCGGCCGACCCGACCCGACCCGGCCCGGCCCGGCCAGACCATAACGCTGGTCAGAAGCTTATATCTTTTGAATCCCGCATCTGATTGAGAAGCGGTCTTCGCTATCTGATAGCCCCATGCAATGACATCATGATTATTTACATGTTTTTTCTCATGTAAGGGGTCAGCATGGCGCGTGACACGTGCTGCGTCAGGGGTGTCAGAAAATATTATCCCGCTATAGCTGAGAAACGGCAAGACCAAATAAGCTGAAATTTGGTGTGTGTGTTTTTTTTGTATTTTTTGTATATTTTGGTATTTTTGCCTACAAACATGAAGCTTATAATTACAAATAGAACATAACGCTGCCAAAACCTATTTAGTTCAAAGCATCGATTTAGTTCGGATCTATTTGCGACCCATTGGCTGAGTTGTCTAATGAGGCAGCTTATTACTGGTACTCACAAGAGCAGTCGGCGGCCGTGTTTAGAGGATAGGCGGGCGGGCACCCAGGCTGACATTTACAATATATTGGAGAGAACTACTGGTGGTAGCGCAAAATGGCTACCACCACAATGTCCCAATTGAATTGAGAATAATTCTAGGCAAAAAATATTTTTTCCGTGCAAAAATAAAAATTAAAAAAATAAATCCTAGAAATCATCTGCATTCAATTCGAACTGTGGTGGTAGGTTCATATTACTCTTACGACTTAGTAGTTCGCTCAATATATTTGTAAAATTCAGCCTGCGTGCCCGCGCCGCCTATCCTTTAAACCACAGGCCCGCCGACTGCTCTTGTGAATCACCAACAATGGCCGCCGTCATTAGGACAAGTTATTCCGGCCAATGCGGCCTTCCATCTCTATAGAAGTTCAGTTGAGAGAATAGTTCGGAATCTATTGCGACGGCAAAACAACACATAGCAAAATAATTCAAAAGCATGCTTCGCACAAAAACCGAGCCTCCGTTGGGCGGGTGATAAATTGACGCGGATTTATTCGGACTCGCTCGTCCTTCGCCGTTTAGGGCATCTTACTGGTATTGTAATCAAAATCAAATTAGTGTAATGAAACAACCGTGCGAACTTTGCTGAGTGCGCCTCTGCGGGGTGGCTCGGCCTTGGCCCGCGGCCTGGGGACAGACGACCGAAGCTGCTGCAGTCGGCCTTTCGAAGTGAGCGCACGCGGGTCAATCACGCTGTTGGCAAACGGTTTTTCCAGGCAGGGATACAATTTTAGGTTGACTAGCATATTTCGGTATAGCATGAAAAATCTATGTTGTGAAATACTCACTCAAAGGTTGGTGTGAGCAGTGGGAAAGAACCAACGATTTTCTATGACGCTAACATGAGTATTGTTTGTTTGCCGAAGGTGAGAAGAGGGCGGTCGGAAAGGCAGTGCTGGTGCTGGGCTTTTGAACCGAGGCGCAGATATAGGGACGTTTCTTTGTCGGAGGATGACGGCCTAAAAACATGCAAAGTCTGGAGATTGGCTTCAACGTAGATTGGGCAATTCTTCGAGAGGACATCAGGAAAACTTTGCAAAATGCTGCAGACATCCCGAGGAACGTAAGGTAAGTTTCTGTCTAGTTTCCATTCGCTGTTGCGAGGCACATCACTGAGCATATTCGAACGCTCGGAACTTTATTTATGCATTTATTTACAACATATGAGCAACAAGAGCATGCTAAAAAATCAGGTCAACAGTTAATATCGTCAAAAAGAACACATATATAAGCACATACATAAATATATCTATTAATACCTAAATAGTATAAAAAGATACGAAAAGTGCAAAAAAAAAATCAATGAAGTGCTAACAACTCGGATAGAAAACAATGCATAGTAACTTCCAGATCGGAGTAAAGTGTTAAGAACGCTGGTGTCTGATATGCTTTCTAACTTGTGACATATTTTTTTGTTTTTAATAAATTTAGTCCGAATGTTTTGTTTGGATGGCTTTCCGAGGTCAGGACCCGCGCTAAGCAGAGCTTGTTGCGCTGGTCCTGACCTCACCACCCGATTGCGCAATTCCTGTTGGCCGGCAAAATTTAGAGACGAAAAGTTGACGTGCCCGACATACCCGGACACGGTCCGCCCCGCTCACTGACGTCAACTGGCCTTGAGTGCGACCGCTGCCACCGGCCGCAGGCCATCCTAGTCAGGAGCAAATAGCGAGCGCTGAAGCGACTCGAACCCAGGCTGCCACTACTGGGATGGTCAGAAGACCAGCGCTATCTCCCACTGAGCTACAGGGGTCGGACTTTCGACTTAGCCCGCAATTTATTGCAAAACTGAAACCAATTTTATTATCAACAATCATTATTATTAATTATTATTATTATTAATTATTATTATTATTATTATTATTATTATTATTAATTATTATTATTATTATTATTATTATTATTATTATTATTATTATTATTATTATTATATTATTATTATTTATTTTATTATTATTATTATTATTATTAGTATTATTATTATTATTGATTATTATTATTTTTTTATTATTATTATTATTATTATTATTACTATTATTATTATTATTATTATTATTTTATATTATATTATTATTATTATATTATTATTTAATTATATTATTATTATTATTATTATTATTATTATTATTATTATTATTATTATTATTATTATTATCACAATCAATGCAGCTTGAGGCGGTGAGCTCGCTCAGCTGAGGGGTTTGGTTGCGGAATTATGTCGCGAGGCTCAGACGATGCGATCCAGCGGACCGAACCGCACCGCGCCCCACTAGGCATGACCACGGTAATTAGAGACCAGGTTGCGCCGAGTGCCGGCTTAAAGGGAATATATAAGCACCTTTACACCCCGCCGGGCCGGTGCTCGGCGCCACCTTCCTCGGGCCGGGGGGTGTTTCGAACACCCCCCTTCTAACTCGGCTCCTAATGGGACCAGAATTTAAACCAAAAGTATCGTTCGAAGAGCTCGTCAAAAGGGATTTGGAAACTATTTCGTTAAAATTTTCTCAGGTCAATATTAGAGCACAGAGGTATAAAGTCAAATTTTCTCCAAATTTTTCGCAGAGTTTAGGACAGTAGCTCTCCAGATATCCCAAATATCTCGGAATACTATGATAGCTAGCAGTAAAACCAAGTAAAGAAAGCATTAAGAATAGATATTTAAATTGCAATCGCACCTATGTCCTCAATTTGAGCTAAAGGTATCAAATAGTTCAGGCTCCAGAGGTCATTCAATGTCAAAAAAATGCAGTTTTTGGTAAAATATGTTTTTCCCCTGAATAGCATTTTTATCTAAATGACACATGAATGATTTTTTAACACTAATCGTGTTCCTCGTCGTGCAAGACGCTTTGAAAACATATACATGATACCTCCGTAAGGTCAACTTCAAAATTTTGACCCTCAGGTCAAAGGGAGTCATTTGGTGAGCCAGATAGGTCATGTTGCCATATGGGGCGACGCGGACAGACGATACAAATACAGTGGTGTCATCTGCTCGTCTCTATCTTCATTATATCTGAAGAAGTTATTAGCAAATCATTGCTGATGACCTCAAATGACCTCAGATGACCTTGTAGAAATCTTTTAGAAAACAATCGCGCCTAGGTCATTCAGAATTAGCTAAAAAAACATTATTCTGAAATAATCAGCCTGATCCAATGCATACTTTCAGAATAAGAGCATCTGTTTATGTTTCCCATTCCTTATAATGGGGAGGTCAGGAAATTGACCTGACCGTTAGGTCACCGATATCGAAAATTCCGAGATATACAAAATTTAGATAGTCATGCTCTTATGAAACCCTGTAAGTACGGAACCGGATCTGCTTAAACTGTGCTTTGGGGACCGCAAACTTTTTCGGAGGTGGGGGTCAACTTGACCTAGCCTCGGTGACCTGACCTGACATGACCATATTGTCAACTTTTTTGAAAAGCTGTACAAAAGATGATCGAAACAAGGTAACTGCAATTTTGGCGGGCGCTACGCGCCACTGTTTCCCGAATCCAGGAAAAAACCTGAGGGGGGGGGGTGTCTAAACACCCCCCCCGGCCCGGCGCGGGTTAACATTAAGTTTTTAACTGAGATTAGCCAGATTGTCGGTGGCTGAGAAACCCCCAAATCCGAAAATTTTCCCTCCAAAGCGACCCTAGTTGCTGAGTTTCAACGCAAAAAACCGTTGGTCATATGTGTCATATTTCAACGTCACAAATCCCGTGACGTTTCGCATACGTCATCAGTAGTTACTTTCCACTGTGATTGCCCGAACCGCACCGCTTTTTGAACCGTCCGCGCCAGTATTTCGTTACTGCGTCCGCCCCCGACCGTGCCACGACGGTCGGTCAGGCGCTGGCACACTAGGGTTCACGTATGCGTGCCGCCCACGTCCCTACCCGGTGTCGAGCGAGCGCCGGTCGAGCCCAGCCAGTCGCGTTTCACGCCTACCCGGTGCACCATCGTGCGGTGCCCGGCACAGCAAGCTTGTACTGGGCGGGCGCAAAGTTGCCGTTTCGATGCCTCCTTGTGACGACACAACTCCGCTTGGTGACGCCAAGATTGGTGTGAACGTCACATGTAAATCATATTACTATTTTTCAAAATTAGACAAATTCTGACTTTATTCGCAAAAGTGGAATGCCAGGATCCGTAAATCAGGGCATTCTCTCATCATTCTACATACTTTTCCCCAAAGGTGCTATATTCCCTTAAGCCACAGGCCTATGTGTAACACTTTCGTCAGCTGATTTTGGACCCTAAAGCAAATAAGTAAACTATGAATATCTAAGCTTTTTTTAAAAAATAGTTTTGCAGATTCATAAACACAAAAATAAAATTATCATTATAATGAACGCAATAGTCAGAGTGGTTGCTCCTATGCGTGGTATGAAAGCAATGCAAACGTGATGGCTCTACAAATGGACTGCTTATGCAAAATAGGAATGCTTTGTGTATGAGCTTTGAAGATATATATAATATTATAATATTATATATATAATATATATATATATATATATAGTATATATTATAAATATAGTGTGTGTGTGTGTGTGTGTGTGTGTGTGTGTGGTGTGTGTGTGTGTTATAACCGAGTTTATAATGCACTGCCCTTTGGCACCACCTGCGGTAGCTTTAGGCCACAGCTAAGAAAGCATGAATGAGGCCTCCCATCAACCATCCAGGCTAACCTGGGGACCGCCATGGCACACGTTGCGTGGGCCGGTCGGCCGGTCGGGGCGGCCAGCACGCCCGGCCGGTGGCGCGGGCGCCGCCACTCTGCGGGCGAGGCCGCAACTTAGGCACGGGCGGGGCCTCAAGGTACCTCATGTACCAGCCGATTAGGCACTTTTTGATGCGCCGGGTGCTGAGTGTATGGTTTTAAAATATATGCATGTGTGTTTTGTATGTGTGGTTTTTATTCTTTTATTTTTTATGCTATTTTTATTTTTATTTTCTAAGTGTTCGGTTACTTGTCATAGTTTTAAGCATCGCCATTCATCCCCATTGTTTTTATCAACCGACGTGCAAAGGTGAAAAGCCTCGTATCATGTGGACCTTCTGCGAAATACATCTGAATCTGAATAGTGTGTGTGTGTGTGTGTGTGTGTGTGTGTGTGTGTGTGTGTGTGTGTGTGTGTGTGTGTGTGTGTGTGTGTGTGTGTGTGTGATTTAAGGCCGCTTAACTCTTGTTAAATTGGTCTGGTTTTAAATTATTGATGTTGATGACTCGTCATTTGCTTTTCTAAATATCTACAAATTCCATCTTACTCATTTAACATGTATTTAAATGCTAGCTGTTATGAGCTATAGAGAGAGGCTAAAGTGCCGTGAGAATCTGGCATTTTCCAGAAAGATAACTAGTAAGTCTAAAAGAGTAGGATGATCATTGCCCAGTATGCAGTGGAAGTGACAACGGCAGAGCGAGATTGGATGCGAATTGGACGAGGGGTATACGATTTATAGGTACGGTGTTTAGGACAGTCGAGAAGAAGACGTGAGATAGTAATTACCTCATAACACTGATCACATTTGGGTCTGTTTTTATCATCGGTAATATATAATACCACACGGGGCCGGGAAAATAATTCTTTGTGACCGAGGTCCGAGCTGAATATTCCGCCAGAGACGCGAGGTCCGAGGGCGGAAATTCAAGCACGGACCGAGGTCCCAATAATTATTCCGGCCAAGTGTGGTATGAAATTTACCATATGCCGCTGAAATGGACCAAATAAAGCATAGCCATACAGGGCCTTCAAACCTCGGCGACGAAGTTTGAATAAAGAAATCAGATAGTTCATTACAGTCACTCTTTCTAATTCATACACTCTTTTCACTCCTTTTCTAACTTAAGTCATCAAAAGTCACTTTTTCACTCTTTATACTATTTGCACGAAATTGGGAAAACATTTCGGCCCGGGGCAGACATGTTTTCCCAGATCACAATAACAATGAGCTGAAATGTTATACCGCCCTCACGTGCTAACGTTAAAGGGATATCTCGGCATATGGTAAAGAGGTAAGAGTGTATTAAGAATGTATGTCCCATTCTGAGATGAGCTAACCTACTTCATGTTTGCGGGATGGGCAGGAAGAGCTGTTTTGTTCTTGAAATTGGGGCTTTAATTGATACAAATGACGACATTTGTTTCTTGTCCCATAATAATTGAATTGTTTTAAATAGCTGTTTGTAAAGGCTGAAAAGCTTCTTCTGGAGTTAATGGAATTGGAGTGATATTTTCGATTTCAAGTCCCGATCTTGCCAGCCGGTCGGCTCCCTCGTTGCCAGGAATGTCTGATTGCCCGGGAACCCAGAGAAAGAGGATTCTGTTTTTACGCGAGATTTCTCTGGTTATTGCATTCTGAAAACAAGGTTTGACAATATCACAGCATTCTGGACGTCGTGATATTTTATAGATATTAGTGCCTGCAGTATTGTAAATAATTCTTCTGAGAAAATAGAGGTCAGAGAAGGAAGTCTAAATGTTTTCTGTCTTGGACAACAGAAAGCCGCTGCTACTCTGTCTTCATATTTGGATCCATCGGTGTAGTAGAAGGTAGAGGATACGTGGTTTGCTTTGAATTCGTTGAACCTTGATTTTATGTCTTCTGAGAGGATGATTGATTTAACTTTATTAAAAGAAACTGAACGTTAGGTGGTGGGAAGAGCCAGAAGGGGGTTGGAGGGGGGTGCGGCGCTATTTTTTAATCCGAGACCTCTATCTCATATCGCTCAGAGAGTCGGTGAATTTGAATCCCCACCGGAGGGGTCTGTCTGAAGGCACCCGGCTTCAAATCTTCCGAACTGATGCTGAAACAGGAGTTAGTTGGGTTGGTTGTAGAATGACTTAGTTTTAAGAAAATACTTAAATAACAGCTTTGTGGGACCGGATTGCTAAATGGGAGAGTATTGGTTTCCGCTAAGAGGGAGCAAATATAGGGAGTCGTACGAAGAGCTCCAGTTGCCGATTCACAGCGCCGTGTTTTGAATGGCGTCGATACGTTCTTGATTTGAGCGAGCAAGATAAGTATATATGAACGAATTATTATTCAATCGTTGATCGAACTAAGCTGGTGAAAAGAAGAGTGAGTGTTTTTCTGTCTCCGCCCCATTGGGTGGCAGACAGAGCGCGAAGGATATTGAGACGACGTTGGGCCTTCAGCCTTACACGGTTTGCGTGTACTCTAAATGTTAGGCGGAAAGCCTAGGGTTATGCCGAGGAAGGTGTGAAAACTCAGTTCCAGGGATTGTTTCGCCTATTTCAAAGTAAGTGGATTTATAAGTCGAGGCATTGGTATACTTCTTCTAGTAAAAACTACGCTAATTGATTTGGCCACGGAAATTTGCAGGCCCCAATCATCGCACCAATTCTGCAACCTTGTGGAGCGCCACTTGAATGCATTGGGCAGCTCTGTCTATAGACTGATGAACACAACCATAAGGCAACGTCATCCTGCAAATATCGAATGATATGTATGCCTAAATAATGTGTTGATGTTTTCTGCGATTTCGTTAGCCATTATGAGGAAAAGGGTTGGTGATATCCATAGGCGGATCCAGAAAGGATGATTTTGTCAGTTTGGGGTGGGGGGTGGGGGGGCAAATCCCAAAAAGTATCACACAATTCTGAAAACTCATCGGATTTTGCTTGATTATGTATCAGTAACTGATTTAAAACAAACTTTCCCTAGTAAAAGTTGCTTAATTTTACGATAATCTCAGGAAATGTGTCAAATTTGCGCCAATTTTGGGTGTTTTTTTGGGGGACCATGGCCCCGTGGCCCCCATCTGGATCCGCCCATGGTGATATCACGCTCCCTTGTGGGATACCGTATTTCTTGGGTTGTCGGAGGAGAGAGGAATGTTCGGACGCGGACCTGAAATGTTCGAGGTTGTAAGAAGTTTTGGATGAAGACAGCTAGGTTTCCTCGTATTCCTATTTTGTTAACTAAATATAAAAGAGCCGAAGGGTGCACCTTGTCATATGTGGCTGCGAGGTCCAGGATCACTGCAACTGTGTGTTGTTTTTGCTGAAATCCTCTTTGGATAGAATTTGTAATTCTAAGCAAATTGTTTGCAGAATTACGTCCCTTACGAAAGCCTGATTGGAAAGGATCGAGTTTGGAATGAAGTTCTAGCAAGTATCGAAGTCGTTGGTTTGCAAGACGTTCAAGCAGTTTGCATGCGCAGCTTGTGAGATAAATCGGCAGCGGCGGCCTGTTCCGCCCGCGGCGCTGTGACGTCACCGGATGGGTCGGCTATTGTTGATGTCTGTCCTCCCGGTCACCGCCGAGGCAGTGACATGGCTCTTGTGGGCCGTGTATCCTGCAGCCAAGGCCGCCACCACGTCGTCAGGGTGTAGGTCGCGCTTCGTGGCATATCGCCCAGCGCACGAAGGCGAGGGTCGCACAGGCACGGACAGCGCAGCAGGATGGGCGCCGGCGTGTCGGCGGCCTCCTTACACACGAGGCACAGACCCGTCAGACAGCCGGCGTCGTTACACTGGGGAAGAACCTAACCTAACCTAACCTAACCTAACCTAACCTAACCTAACCTAACCTAACCTAACCTAACCTAACCTAACCACACTAACCTGAACCACACCCTAACCTAACCTAACCTAACCTAACCTAACCTAACATAACGTGGTTGGTCGACGCCAAATGTGGTGAAGATACTGCTCCGAGCGTCCCCACTCCCCAGTGTCCCGCTCGGAGCTGGTGAACGTCCGCCGCCTCCTCTCGGGTTGCAGTACGGAGGTGGTGCTGGTGGAGAGGGGGAGGGGGTGTCCCCCATGATGGACCGGTACCACCCGTCCGGCCAGCCAGCCAGCCTGCCATTCCTTCTTGGCGGCTCTCGTGAGTCGTGACGGTTGAGTGAGGGTCGTACGTCAACAGGCATCGCCAGCATGGGAGTGTGGCCGGCTCCTTTGCCAGAATGTCCACCCTCTCGCTGCCCGGCAGGCCGCAGTGCGCCGGCAGGGCCCGGCACCCACTGTAGGTGCACAGTGAAGCCGGAAGCCTCCAGCCTGCGGAGCTGTGTCCAAATNTGACTTTAAACTTGCTACAAATATTCATTGGGCTCGGTGCTCAATCATATTTATTACGTTTTTTGAAAACTCTGATTTAAATGAAAGTTGTGCAAAAATAAGTCTTTGGATTTATCAAAATTTTAATTTGAGTAAATTTTGAAAATCCGAGATTGCAGTTTAATAGCCAAGTTCATTATGTAATTTCGTATATAGCAATTGAGTTTACCTTAAAACCTTTTTACAGCGTTTCCCACAAACCCTTATTTTTAAACATCAGACGCAGAACATGACGTCACTCTGACGTCATTATCGGTTGACATATCAAAGCCTCATCTTTTTTAAGGCAACATATGTCAAATTGATGTGAGACAAGGTACTGGAAGTTTGGTGAGGATACAGCTGTTAGCTTAGGAAATATTGCAAAATAACGTGAGGGGGGGGGGCTATAAATAGTCCTCTCCCAGCAACTCGCAGGCTAACGCCCCCTCCCCCCAGTCAATGGTATTCAGGTCAGACCTCAGACAATGTTGGTTTATGTTAACACGAAATGCTTGAATGGCATAGGTGGGCACCGGTCCGTTACTCCGTTACTCCGTTACTAACGAAGTTACTTTTTTAGCTAGGAGTACGCTCGGTTACATTTTTTAAAAAGTCAACGACCGAGTTACGGAAGTTATTTTTGCTGTCGATTTTTTTTTTTTTTTTTATTTGTTTAAAAAAAAAAAAAAAGAATTTTTTTTTTTTTTTTTTTTTTTTTTTTTTTTTTTTTTTTTTTTTTTTTTTTTTTTTTTTTTTTTAAAAAAACAAAAAACTTTTTTTTTTTTTTAAACTTTTGTTATTTTTTAGTTCGTTACTCCGTTACTCCCGTTTACTCCGTTATCCGTTACTCCGTTACTTTTTCCTAAGCCTACTTGTTTCTCTTAGCCCGGGTTTATTCGCCTCGCTTACTACAATCAATGCTTTACGTACGTAAAAAAATGCTATATGGCGTAAAGGGCTGCCAAATAACGTGATAGTACATACCTGTTGGGCTGTTGCTTAATGCAGCGCAATGACTGCGATAAAAACAGCTGTCTCCCGATCCCGATGCCGCAAAACGTTGACAATGTTCGTCAGCTGATACAGGCCGGCGGCAAGCTGGCGGAGCTAGTCTATGATAAAGACGAGCCAAATTTAAGCACCTAGACCAGAAGGGTCCCTGGGCGAGTCAGAGGGGCCCTTAACATGCCTAATGGGATCCTAGCCAGCACAGAGGGGCCCCTGGGCAGGTCGAAGGGCCCCTGGGCAGGTCGGAGGGCTCCTGGGCAGCTTGGAGGCCCCCTGGGCAGGTCAGAGGAGCCCCTGGGTAGGTCGAAAGGGCTCCTGGGTAAGTCAGAGGGCCCCCGGATAGGTAGGAAGGTCCTCTGGGCAGGTCGGAGGGGCCCTTGGGCAGATCGGAGGGGCCCCTGAACAGATCGGAGGGCTCTGGGCAGATCCGAGGGGCCCCTGGGCAAGTCAGGAGCCCCTGGGTAGGTTGAAATGTCCCCTAGGCAGGTCTGAGGGACCCCTGGGCAGGTCTAAGGGGCCCCTGGGCAGGTCAAAGGGGCCCCTGGGCAGGTCGAAGGGCCCCTGGGCAGGTTGGAGGGGCCCCTGGGCAGACCAGATGAGCCCCTGGGTAGGCCGAAAGGGTCCCTGGGCTGGACGGAGGGGCCCCTGGATAGAACGAAATGACCTTTGGGCAGTCGGAGGGCCCCTGGGCAGATCGGAGGGGCTCCTGGAAAGATCGGAAAGGCTGCTGGGCAGATCGGAGTGGTCCCTGGGCAGGTCGGAGGGACCCCTGACTAGACCAGAAGGGCCCCTGGGCGATTCAGAGGGGCCCTTAACATACCGAATGGGCCCCTAGCCAGCACAGAAGGGCCCTGGGCAGGTTGGAGGGGCCCCTAGGCAGATCATAGGAGCCCCTGTGTAGGCCGAAAGGGTCCCTGGGCTGGACGAAGGGGCCCCTGGATAGATAGGATTGACCTCTGGGCAGGTCGGAGGGGCCCCTGGGCAGATCGGATGAGCTCCTGGGCAGATCGGAGGGGCCGCTGGGCAGATCGGAGTGGTCCCTGTGCAGGTCGGAAGGACCTCTGGCTAGACCAGAAGGGCCCCTAGCCGAGTCAGAGGGGCCCTAAACATGCCGAATGGGCCCCTAGACAGCACAGAAGGGCCCCTGGACAGGTTGGAAATGCCCCTGGGCAGGTCGGAGGGGCCCCTGGACAGGTCAGAGGAGCCCCTTGGTAGGTTGAAAGGGCTCCTGGGTAGGTCGGAGGGGCCCTGGGCAGATCAGAAGGGCTCTGGGCAGATCGGAGGGGCCCCTAGACAGGTCGGAGGGGCCCCTAGACAGGTCGGAGAGGCTCCTGAACAGGTCGTAGGGGCCCCTGGTTAGACCGAAAGGGTCCCTGGGCGAGTCAGAAGGGGCTTAAACATGCTGAATGGGTCCCTAGCCAGCACAGAGGGGCCCCTGGGTAGGTTGGAAGTGCTCGTGGACGAGTCAGAAGGGCCCTAAACATGCTGAATGAGCCCCTAGCCTGCATAGAGGGGCCCCTGGGCAGGTTGGAGGGGCCCATGGGCAGGTTGGAAGTGCTTGTGGATGGTCAGAAGGGCCCTAAGCATGCTGAATGGCCCCTAGCCGGCACAGCGGGGCCCCTGGGCAGGTTAGAGGGGCCCATGGGCAGATCGGAGACCGGAGGAGCCCTGGGCAGGTCGGGGACCGGAGGGGCCCTGGGCAGGTCGGAGGGGATCGCACAGCTAGCCGGGTGTTCGTGGTGATTATTTATTTTGTTTTCCCTGCAAAATAATTTACGAATAGTTTCATAAGTAAGTTTGATAATAACAAGTATAAGTTATATAGTAAACGGTCTCAAAAAGTTGTTTATCACTAAGCAACAAAAAAGACAAAACCTGCGTTTACGTTAATATCACTTCGTATTACAAAAGTAACGGTGTTACGGAGTAACTGTGACTTCCGTTATATTTTTTGACGATGTAACGGAGTAACGAGTTACTTTTTTGGAGTAACGGAGTAGCGAGTAACGAAGTTACATTTTAAAGTAACGGTGCCCACCTATGTTAAATGGATATGTAGTACGATGTTAGCTCCACTATTGTGTATTGTAATTTAAATGTTCTATACATTTTGTTCCAACCATTGAATGCCTGGATTTTTGGGACTGATAAGCTTTTCTCTGTAATTGCAGGCTTTGATTAAAGACATGGGATGTGATGTGTTTGTTGGGGCTGCCACCCAGGGGCGCAGCCAGACTTTCATACAGGGGGAGCAATCCAGTTATAGTGCCCCCTAAACAAATCCTGGATATGTCAAACTCTATGAATTTCGGGCATTTTAATTTAGAGGCCCCTTTATATATTTTTGCAACTTTGAATAGGCCAGATTGGATCAAGACCGTCAGGGCCTTCAAAGAGGCCCCTGAACCAGGCACGTAACCAGGATTTTGTCCGGGGGGACGGCATCTCTTAAGTGCCCCTTTCCGAGCGTTGAAAGGGTCCTCTTCCCAAGCGTTGAAAGGGCTGAACAAAACGGATGAAAGAGCCCGTGACAAAAAGATGGAGAATGCAGTAGGTATGACAGGTATGGCATGGGTCATACCAACTTTTAGGAGCTGGGGTTAGGAAACTGCCATATGAACTTTGTAACCAGCGACACTAATTTGGAATCACCTAAACCAACTTCATTTTTTGGTTCAAGCACTGGAAATCTTAAATCCATTGCATTGCAGAACGGCGCGAGTTTTTTTAGTCTTATGCCCTGGATATTAATTTTCATCAATGCGTCGCATTGCGTATGGTGCGGACCTCTAGTGCGGTAAAAAGGTACTAAAGCCAACTATTGTTGCCAATCACATTGGCAAGTAGCAATGAACACATACATGTGCCGGGAAATAAACAGATTGTTTAACCCACAGATAATATTGTTTGAAGTGAAATTGCGGCGCGGGGTGGAGCAAATTTGTATAGTGTTATTCCTTGGACAACTGCATTCTTACTGTTGAAAGGCCCAGTGTCCTTTCTGATAATCCAGAGGCCCTCCAATCTTGTCAACGTCCTTCTGACCTGTTCAGGAACTCATCCAGGATCCGCGAAAGACATGATGTGGAGTGGGTGATATACATTAAGTACAAATAGGGCTTACTCCACAATACAAATATTAAAGTCGGAGCTTTTGGGTAAATTGTAACACCGTTAGCGAGTAGCAGGCATTCAGTTTTAAAACGCGTCTTTAAGAAAAATGACCTGTTACCGAATGCCTTTTAATCGTTAACAAAGGGTGTTACAATATACCCGAGGCGAAAGCTCTAATTATATTATTTTCCTTGTGGGGTAAGTTATATTTGTACTTATTCTTCATCTGTGATCTCCATGAGCCTTGGGTCCTCTCGGTCTGACCAGGGACCACTCTGACCTTTTAACAAGCCTCTCTTGTCTGTCAAGAGGCCCATTCGGCCTGTTCTGAGGTCCTTCAGACCTGACCAAGGACTGCCGTGGCTGCTTTGTCGCCCTGCCAACATGCTCAAGGGGCCCTCCGACTTGCCTTGGGGCCCCTCCGTGCTGGCTAGGGGCCAATTTGACATGTTAACCCGCGCCGGGCCGGTGCTCGGCGCCACCTTCCTCGGGCGTGGGGGGTGTTTCGACCCGCGCCTTGAACTGCGGCTCCTATGGACTAGACATAAACCAAAAATACCGTTCGAGAGCTCGTCAAAAGGGATTTGGAAATTATTTCGTTAAAAAAATCTCAGGTCAATATTAGAGTCACCAGAGGTTATCAAAGGTCAAATTTTCTCAAATTTTCCAGATTTAGGACATACTCCCAGATATCCCCAAATACTTCTCGGAAACTATGATAAGCGCTAGGAGTAAACCAAGTGATAACTATTTAAATTTACAATTTTCGCACCAGGTTCTCAAAGTTGAAGCTCAGACTCCAATAGTTTGAGGCTCCAGAGTCATTCAAACATGATCAAAAATGCAGTTTTTTGTAAAATACTTTGTTTCCCTGAGATACATTTTGTATCTATAAAATTACACGATAATCAGTTTTAACAGTAACTTGGTCGTTCCTCTCATTCAAGACGGCTTTCGAAACATAGTACGTGAATGACGCCTCGTAAGTCAACTCAAAATTTGACCTCAGTCACAGGTCATTTGGTACGCCAGATAGTCATGTTGCATTATGGGACCGACGCGAAGCGATCAAATAAGGTGGTGGTCCATCGCTCTCTCTATCTTTCATTATATTCAGTAAGTTTATTAGCAATCATTGCTGATGACCTCAGATGACCTCAGATGACCTTGTAGAGATCTTTTAGAAACGAAACGCACCTAGGTCATTCAGAATGAGCTAAAAACAACATGATTCCGAAATAATCAGCCTGATCCAATGCATACTTTCAGAATAAGAAGCATCTGTTTATTTTCCTATTCACTTATAATGGGGAGGTCAGGAAATTGACCTGACCTATGGTCACGCGATATGAAAATCCGAGATATAACAAACTTTAGATAGTCATGCTCTTATGAAAACCCTGTAAGTAGAAACAACTCCCGCTTAAAAACTGTGGCTTTTTTGGTGGACCCGCAAACTGGTTTTCGGAGGTGGGGCACTTGACCTAGCCCTGTTGACATGCCCTGACGGACCTATGTCAAAATTTTTGGAAAGCTGTACAAAAGATGATCGAACAGGTACTGAAAATTTGGCGTCGCTACGCGCCGCCGTTTTCCCGATATCTACGAAAAACCTGAGGGGGGTGTCTAAACACCCCCGGCCCGGCGCGGGTTAAGGGCCCTTCTTACCCGCCCAGGGTCCCTTTCGATCTGGTCAGGGCTCCTCCGATCTGAGCAGGGGCCCTTTGAACCTTCCAGGAGACAGGAGACTCTGATCTGTCCAGGGGGCTTCCAGCCTTCTAAGTGGCCCTTTCGACCTCGCAAGGGACTGCGCTGGCTGCTTTGTCGCCTTGACGACATGCTCAGAGGTCCCTCCGACCCCTTGGTGATTTGGGGGGGGGCCTGAAAAAAACCTAAGCCATTGCCCTTATTTGCATTTCAGGGAATCCTCTGACCCCAGGACACCTTATCTTGGTTCCTTGGGAAATAGTTAAAAAGGGGCCCCCCCTTCACCCCCTTGACCCCTGCCCCCTCCCACCGCCTTTTTTGGAGCCCCTCGAAATTCCTCGAGAAAAAGGTGTGTGGCTGCGTTGTTTGTCGACAGACTCCATGGGCTGGCAGACAGACATGGTGCAATGGATCTGAAGTAGGATCCTATGAAATACACACGGGATCTCTTCGAATACAACGCAATGTTGGATCTTTATCCCCACTGGTATCACGACAATTAAGCATTGGATCTTGGCATCCCAGTGGATCTTTCGATTAAATTTGGCAAACGGATCTTGGATCCCACAGGATCCATTGATAAACCATGAAAATGGAATATGATCCCACGGATCTCGGTCCGATACCACGGATCTGACTTACATACTATGCCATTATCATATAGTATTTATCGACAAATGCGCCTAAAAGGCCTGAACCCATGCTAGTTGTCATTACACAACGAATGAAAGGTATGACAATACTTAAAGAATTTGCGTTTCCGAAAATACCAAATTTATAATGGCGGATCTGGGATTCAGTGGATCCAATGCCAAAGGTGCTGGTTGATCCAGATCCAGGCGATCGTCGAAAATCTTGAAACGGACATGATCCTGTGGATCCATCGACAATTTGTGAAGATCGGATCTATATCCCAGCGATCCGGATCCCAGATCCCAGATACAGATCCGAGATTCGTTTTTTGGACTCCGAGCACATGTCTGGCTGCGATCAAGCTCGAGAGGCCCCTGAACAGATAAAGGGGAATCTGCAGCTGAAGAGGCCCTTGTGGCTTAATGTGCCTGGAGATGGCACGAGAGACCTCTGGACAGAGTGTTGAGTCTTAAGTGGGCTTAACTAGCCTGAACAGAAAACATATTAAGAGGCCCCTGGGATTTTCATGTCTCCTGGTGGGTTCGATTGGCCCTTAACATGCCAAAAGCCCCTCGGCAGGCTTGAAGTCCTATCAGAGTTCTGAGGCTTTGCATGCACCAGAGTACCCCCAGCCTGGTTGAGTGGTTGTCTCTGTGGTTTTTCGAAGCTTTAGCTATGCAAATGGTATCCTGGCCAATCTCGGTGGGCCCCATGTAACCCGTAAGAGGGAGGGGGCATTGCGCCCCTTGTCCCCCTGGCTGCGCCCCTGCTGCCAACACCTGATCATGCAACCTAAATACGTTGAATAATGTGTTGGCTAGTGTTTGAAAGTCTGAACACCTGGCGTGCCGTCCGAGGCATTGCATTGTTCATGTTTGCGATCGCTGCCACCAGCGACGGCAGGTATAATGCCGAGTGGTCAGGCGCCGCAAACAGTCTATCACATGAGTCGATTTATCTCAAACTGTCCTCCCGCAAGAATATGAATGAAAGGCATCTCTCGTGTCGCAGATCACACTCTCAATTTGCAGATGAAAACATGCTGCTCTCCATTCTACATTATATTTCGACACTTTGTTGACGATGAGTCATTGCTGTGTAAAAGGACACCTATTTTTGTGATCGGCTGACTCGGCTTGGTGGTCAACATTTCACCGAAGAACAGCTGTGAGCGGCCGAGACAGGACAACAGGAACACCAGTGTTGCGTTTTTCACAATGAAGCGATCCTGCTAGCAGTGCATCGGTCATGCGCCCTGTGCTCAGTGGCGTATGAGGAGGGAGTGTGAGGAGGGAGGGAGGAGGGATGGAGGAGGGTGGCGGCGCCGTCAGTTCCTCCAGACGGCGTTCGTTGGCCGCTGGGAAGGTGGGTGTCGCAGCCGGCAGCACCACCGTCCCGTCAGAGGCTGGGCAGTTAGATCTTGACGCAATGGGCACCGGTCGGGCCACTCTCGTCACAGCGAGAGTTGCTGGGACAGTACTTGCCCGTACAGCTGGTCGAAGCTGCAACAACACGGGAGATGACGTCAGATGACCGGCAGCGCAACGGGAAACACAACTTGGCCGCCATCGAGACGCTTAAATGAACCTACCCAGAACAGTGTACGGCAGAAACGTTATTGTAAGTGTGCTGAGGTTAAAATTCAACACTCCACTCAGATTATGGGATTATGGGCAGAGTTGATACCTAAATGCATCATTATCTAAGGACTTATCGAATTAAAGTTACAAACAAAACTCAGAAATCCTATTTCTTCTCCAGATGCATTTCACCCCGATCAATCAGCATCGGTAGGCGCCCGAGACAGCACCACGGCGTCACCCGACTGTGACGACTGTGACGGCGCCGTCCGACCCCGGCGGCCGGAGCCGCGTCCGTCCCCACTCACGCTTTCCACGCCGGCAGAGGGCGCCACTGGGCGTGTCGATGCAGCTCAGGCCGCGGCGGCACTCGCGCACTTCACAGGTGTTGGGCAGGCAGATGGGCGAGCCCATGCGGATGTAGCAGTTGGTGCCGCGGCGGCAGAAGAAGCCCTCACAGGACGGCACGTCTGGCGAGCAGAGCGGCACAGTCAGTAGGGTGGAGACCGGGGCAGGGACACCGAGGACACCGGGGGGAGTAGGGTGGTCGAGCAGGGCGGCACAGTCAGTAGGGTGGACACCGGGGTAAGCATACAGCCTTCAGCTCCCGCACACGGCCAGTCGGGACCCTCACAGGCGCGGCGGTAGTGATTTGTGACATGGTCAAGCTAGCAGCGACGGCCAATGCAAAGTTAAGTCACACAGTCCACTTTTGGAACGTTTTAAGAAACATACAGTATTGCCGGGACGGTATTGTTTGACATTGGCAGCATGCCGTTGGCTAGTAAAGCTGTAGGTCCCCTTCCCTCCACGGTTTAAGTAACCCAGCTGACTGCGGTCGTCGGGCAGGGCTGAGTCGGATCACGTACCGGGCACGCAGTCGGGGCCGTCGGGAAGGTCGTTGCAGACCTCTCCAGCCGAGCACTTGATGTCGGCGCAGGTCTTGCGGTCTGAAACGGGACACGAAACACACGACCGTGAGCGGAGGCGCCGATACGCCGTGAGCGGAGGCGCCGATACGCGGACACCAAGACGTGATATCGAAACTCATGCTTGAAGTGGGAAGCTCAAAGGCGTTTAGGTTCCTCTCACATATATTTCGGAAGGAAATAGTTGCAAACTACGCTGACGAATACTTGTCATGAATCCCTTTGACCACGCACTGGGGGTGGAACGTAGTGGACGAAGTGTACACCACATTCGACGGCTCATTCTTACCGGGCAGGCAGACGGGGCCGGTGGGCCGGTCCTCGCACTTCTCGTTGGACTTGCAGGCACGACGCTTGTTGGCACAGGTCTCGGGAACTGGGGGAGGGCACCGGCGGGTCAGTGCCAGGTCACCGACGCGGGACAGGCGCCAGGTCGTGAAGACGCTCACAAACGCAGCACCGGTGCTCATGGTCCGAGTGTAAGTCATCTAGACTAGATATCAGCTCAGAAAGCTTCACACAGTGTTAGCCAAGACGCACGTGAACGTTCGATAACTCATTGACAGAAATACCGCACACATCCGGCGGTTTACAGATTCATAATATAGCACCAGCACCAAAAAGGCATTATCACAATCGGTCTTCGACGATGTTGCGTCGGCGGTGCGGTCGGAAGGATTCAGTGGTCGCTCAGTAGCGTACAGCGGTGCGGTCGGAAGGATTCAGTGGTCCCTCGGTAGGGTGTTAGTCGTTGCGCTGGCTGTAGCACGGCTAACTTACTGCGCACGCAGGTGGGGCCGGAGCTACGGTCCTCGCACGTGTAGCCGGTGCGGCACGGCGTCCTCTTGTTGGCGCACGTCTCCGGGACTGCGGACAGAGGTCAGACCAGGTCAGAGGCCGCTGACAGCATCTGACCACAGTAAAGCGTCCTCGCCAGCCAGCTCATCAGGCATTTAATGACGAAGCGTGACCGCGAGTTCACCTATACGGGGAATGTATATACATATATGTACAGACCAGAGCCGAGTCGGGCATATGCATGTTTTGTTACATACAAGTGAAGTAAGCAGTTGCTTGCCTTATTGATAACGAACCTGCTAATAATGTATTGATTTCGTGTAATTAATTTTGTGATTGATCTGTATAGAGTATGTGTAGAGTGGCATGAGTCTCAGCCAGGTTTGTAGTGCACTAAATAAACTAGCTGAGTGAAATATTGTTTTGTCACGCTCTCCATCAACAACGTGTCGTCAGTCATTTGAGGATTTTTAAGATATCCGTCTCCGACTAGGACCTAGAAAGGATGGCCAGTTCAGCATCGTGATTCTCGGTACGATCGTCGATCAGCAAATTGGTCCTCGGGGCGCGGAGCCGTGGTTGCGGAAGGGCTAGGTCAGGGCGGGACGAGAGTGGCGCGGCAGAGCAGGTCGAGGCAATCGGAAGAGGAGGCAGGTTCGTGCCGCCCCCCCCCCCCGCGCCACATGTCACCAGTATCTCTGGCCAGCGGCAGCGGCAGTTTTACAGCGCAGCGCACGCCGCACCGCCTCTGGTTAGCGGTTGGTGGACGGCGCGTGACTCCGGCACGTGACTTAGACGCCCTGCAGCTGACTGGGTCACGTGTGTGCGGCTTGGCCGCTGCCGGCGTGGATGCCGAGCACACAGACAGACGCGCCAGGTGGGGTAACAGAGAAAGGTCATGTGGAGATGGCACTTGTTGTTGCTTCCGCTACTGTCTAGAAGTATTTTTCTGAATAGCTACTGATCCTCCTGTCAAGGGAGCATAGGGAGGAGGAGGAGGAGGAGGAGGAGGAGGAGGAGGAGGAGGAGGAGCAGGAGGAGGAGGAGGAGCAGGAGCAGGAGCAGGAGCAGGAGCAGGAGCAGGAGCAGGCTCGGGGGTCAGTGCGGGGGTCCACGCGCTGCGGCCGGAAGTGTGGCTGGTTTTCGGCTGCCTGTCAGCGGAGTGGCCCTCTGTGCGGTCTGGGCTGTGTTCGGTAGTCCTCTGTGCGGTCTGGGCTGTGTTCGGTGGTCCCTGGTGTTCGATGAACTGCGCCGTCAGCCCTGCGGCGGTCGGCCACCACTGCACGCGGCCCATATGCCCGGCACGTTCGCGCCACGAGCTCGATCCCTGCCAATACCGGGCTGCCGGAAATACGATGTCTCGTAATAGCAGACGAGAATTGAAATGTTAATGTATGGAAACAGTTGATATCATACTCGGCCCTTTCTCTTACCTGCTGGTTACAAATCTGTAGCAGCAGCCTTATTTCTTAGCAATCAATTCGTTGACATTGCGATATATATACACAAGCAGGTGTGACATATGTACACCGGTGATCGAAATGTACACCGGGCTTGTGTGTTTGTTTGTAGGTGTGTGTGTGTGTTTGTGTGTGTGTATGTGTAGGTATGTGTGCATGTATGTATGGGTGTGTGTAGCGCTGCCTCTCGGGGCGGTGATGAAGGCAGCGTTGGCCGGGCCGTGGTTTACCCTTCACGCAGACTGGTCCCGATGTCTTGTCCTCACACACGGTACCGGAGCGGCACGCCGACCTTTTGTTGGCGCAGCTCTCAGGCTTCTTGGTGATGACTGAAATCATATTCACACAATCCAGCTGCCAGGGGGCACAGAGCAACACCGAGTCCCGCCGCACCGTAACCGAATATGTACACTATGTATATACGTCCACTGGACGGGAAGGGCAGGTTCTGTACAATATACACATAAGGGCAGGTACTGTACATAACTTGACGCAGCGTTGTGACCTTTCAAGTTGTAAAGCTATTGTTGTGTGCAAAATAATGCATTATTGTTCAATTAACCCCCGTAGCCGTGTGAAATAGTATAATGTTTGTTTTAAGATGATCATGCCAGGTATCATTATTGTAATCCTCCAACGGATATTTAAACAACATGGCACATTGATATTTGTACTCATATACTTGCCTTCATAAATTTACATATTCACTTTGTACATGTGAGAGAGGATATATACAAAAGCAGGCTAGAGAGAATAAGAGAAAGAAAAGAAGAAAGAAGAGAGGTAGTAAAAACGATAAAAAATAAGATTAAAAAATAGAAGCAGAGAAGAGGAAGAGAAGGAATAAAAATGAATGTAAAACAAGATGGTGAAGTTCGAGCGGTCAAATAAAAAATATGCTACAAAGATATAAATCAGTAGAAACGAAAAAGAGTTATATAACAGGACATAGAGTACAAATAATTAGTAATATATGTACAAATAATTAGTCTGTTCATGTGCGATGTATATTGTATGTATGTACATTTCGGCTGGCCGGTGTACCGGCGCGGCGTTTATCAGTGAACGTGATGCAGCTGACTCACTTGGGACGCAGCGGGGTCCACGAGCCTGGTCCTCGCACCGCTCGCTGGACTTGCACGGAACCTTCTTGTTGGCACAGGTCTCCACCTCCTTCTTAGGAACTGTAACCGCCCGGGCGACATGCTGAGGTATTGTACAGGGCACAGCTTCGGCGGCCGACATGAGCGTATAGGCGCCGGATTAATAGATACAAATGATACAGTATGTATAACGGCGACAGCGTATATGTGCAATTAAGAACGGGGAGTTTATACATGATATGGTTGAAGCGTGGCGATGAATGATGGAAACATCGGCTAGCAAAAGGAACTTAGGATCCATATGTCTCGAGCTGTCGCATGTGGGCGAGGATGTAAAGACGGCTGATAGCCCGTTCGAGCATCGAGCGCTGGCTGTCAGACATCGAGCGCTGGATCTCGCTGTCGGACGAGATCCATGGCGCTCGGATTTAGATGCGTTGCCAAATCGGCCGGTCGACATGCGACTCTCCGCCGACGGATGTTTTATGCAGGCGGCGGCAGCGTCCCGTGTGCGGTGTCTATCGCACCAAGATCGGGGTGGTACGGAAGGTCCTGCTGCACCGGAGCGCCGATCCCAGAGAGGCAGAGCTGGATTTTTAGATCCCGCGGCAAGGTGTTTTACGACGTCGCCAAATGGCCCAAGGTCGCCGCCGCCGAGCCTCCGGGAGAGTGTGCTCAGCTCGGTCGGGGGTAGGGGTGGGGTGGGGGGACCGGTCGGGCCGGTGGCTGATCCTTCTGTCAAGGCCAGCCTCCGGACAACAGAGATCTGCCACCCACCATGGCCGCCGGCAGCGGCATGGACACGCGTCTGGCCGCCGGCCGTGCCATCATGCCGCATGCCGCGCTCTGGCCCGCCTGCAACGCCTGAAGGCGCGTGCAGACGCGCCCGGCTCGGGGACAAGGCCGCGACGCGTCCACCTCGGCCCGCAGAGCACCGGCAAACAGCGGCCGCCGGCCCTCGGCGCCCTTGGAGGCGGATGTTCAGTGGATTATTGCGGACTCAGTACGGAGAGACGAGGATTATTCAGGCTCATCATGCATCACGATAGATTGCGAGCCAGGCATAACACGCCGGACATAGAAAGGACTTTTTTGCAGATGGGTCGCTAAATTGATTGCCCGCGCGCACTGAGCCGATGCAAGGAATGTACGCTGCGCAGTAATCGGCAGCTGTCTTCGGATGATGCTGGGTCTCGGGCTGTACACAACTGCTTGGATTATAAAACGTGCTCGTAAATGACGGCTCCACCTGCGCCTTGAAGGCGCTGTATGTATGTACATGTATACAGAGAGGTGGGCGGTCTGCAGTGCTGGCCGGCAGCGGAGGCAGCAGAGTCTGTGGGGACCGGGGCACCACTAGGGGCCGTCTACTCACTGGGCACGCAGATGGGACCGCCGGCGGTGTCCTGGCACGTCTCCAGGCCAGCGCGGCACGGAACCTTCTTGTTGCTGCAGGTCTCCTCTGTGGGCACCATAACGGACGGAGAGGTCAGACCATGGTTCCGGCCGAGGGTGTTCAATCGGACCAGATCTGACCTAGACGAATTTCCCTACAGGATTTGTATAAGCGTCTTAGAAAAGTTACCGTTATTACTGACTTGATAGAGAGAAATACTCATGTGCACGATGTCGCCTTATATTTTTCCGTGTATCGTTCTATGACATATGATCTGCAGTGTTTCGTTTTCGGTTGCGCCCATAGAACATCCCGTGTCAGGCAACAGGGCGGTTTTCCGTCCGTGGCTTATGGCTCACCAGTATTGCAAATGCTCCTCTTGTGAAAGGTGGATGTTAAGCCAGCTTACGCTTTTGACCTTGAAAACCTGATTTATAACCGTCTGAACGCTTTCCGATAGAGGCGCTTCTTCAGCTGAAGGCCATGAGATTATCTCAGCAGCTGCAAGCGATGGCATCTAGTGGGACAGCAGGCGGTGGGCAAAGCAGCGCTAACGGCTTGGTGGAGATTATCTTATGGATTTCCCCTGAAATACCCAACTAATTCCGTGACGATAAAAGTAACGTTTTAACAATGAGAGACAGGTTAATTAAATATATACATTGCTTCTTGCAGCTTCTGAAATTCCGGAGCAATCCTGGAAAACCTATCCCGGATGGAGAAGCTTACTGCACTACTAGACCCAACTCGTCATAATGACCCTCCTGTGATACGATTTATAACGGAGATGACGAGCAGACTCGCTAGGTACTGATCACCCCGCTCTTGGTACCCGGTACTTACTCGGGTACTGATTTCTCTGCTCTGGGTACCCGGTACTTACTCGGGTAGCACACGGGGCCGCTGGTCTCGTCCTTGCAGTACTCATTGGACTTGCACTGCTTGGTATCGCAGTTCTCCACTGAAATGTCGGAAACGGCGAGAGTTAAATCACTGCAACGTCAGAAACGGCGGGAGTTCAGTCAACTCGGCGGACGGGTGGGTCATCTCGGTCACGCACCCATTTCGATGCCAGTCTCATCAGAAACGTGTTTGTGATTTCAGCTGCAGCAGTCGTGTTGATCGGCTCTTAAGAGATGTAGCCGGACCGTGGCTGATGTGGCCTTGAATTGCGGTCAGCTCTGTTGGGTCAGGGTTGATCGGCGAACAAATGGTACTGGGTGCGCTTTCTATTATTGTGCGTCGACGCAAGGATTTCAGCACGTACCGTGCGTAGCATTCACGACAACCCTGGCAAGAAAAAGGGGGAAAATGCCACTTCGACAAAAGTCTCAGCCGATCAAACAATGCAAAAACTGAATAACTGAATGCTAGATTTGCCAGTTTTTGCTTCAGCTAGTGTTCCGTGATAATTTTAGATTTACAAAATAGCTTCAAGTCATGAAGCTGACTTTTGGCCGGAATATGTATCGCGTACTTGAAGATATCTAAAGATACCTTGATGACACATCGTGTGCTACATCGTGGGTACTGCGTGACCCCTGTGAACCGCCTGAAAGCGCAGCGTGTGACAGTGCGTTTGGGATTCTGGTGACGGGATATGCACTTACGAGGGATGCAGACCTGCTGGATCTCGCAGCGGTGGTTCGGTGGGCAGTTCTTGTCGCACACTGAAACAACAGGCATCGACATCGCCAGTCAGAAAAGCCCGTCGGTCAGACAGGGTTAACAACGATATGCATCAACTCGCTGGGGGAAAAATAGAAGTAAAATTTAAAACAATCCATTATGTGATCGCTCACTAGCGTCTTTTAAGGTGCAAATGTACCAATAATGGTGTTCTGTTTAGTTATAGAAGCCCTCATCGCCACTGCACTATGTAACTCCAGCGCACATTACCTACGGAGTAGCAGATTACGGGCCTGTACCTGCTCCTCATCATCTGACATTCTTGTAAGCTTATGCATTTCACCCCAAAATGGATTGATAGTTTTTGTGCGTCTTTCCTTCCCTCATTTTTTTGCAATGCATATTGATGTATTTTGACTTATAAAAGCGGCAAAAGTTGAATGTGCTTGTGACCGCTTAGGAGAAAATGAAAAGTGCAGCATTATGTATGCGCCTTAAAGTAAATGCTTAAAGCCGGCCGAAGCGAATCCTAACGGCATATTTGCATGCATAAGAATATGGCCAATTTCTTGCGCATATGCATGCCTTGAACATTTTTCAATCGCAATAATCCTAGCAAAATTACTTCAACAATGAATCCGAACACGACAAAAGAAGAACCTGCACGCATTGCAACTCAACAGACGAAAATTACTTCGTTGTTTGCCACCAAGCAGACTGCAGAATCTATGTGACGTTTAATATTCAGATATTCGAACTTTACTATACCAATGCGCATCTTCAAGGTATAGGTTGGTTGATCATAATAAAAGTTGAAATTGCCCAAGCAATCCAGCTGGCTGTAATGAACATGACTTCCAAATCTGAGTATTTCCGAGGGAAAGACACGGTACTACTGGCAGACACTGGCGTCTTCTAGTCGTCACCGGGGCTGCCGTGACTGACACTTACCGTCCGCTCTGGTGGTCGGCGGGGGCGGCAGGTAGGAGCACGGCGGGCTGTAGTCGTAGCGCTCCTGGGCGCTGACACAAGCCACCACGGCGAGCAGGATCAATTGACGCATCATGATGCACTGTAACAGAGCGCAGACAGACCAACGTCAGCCGCGTCCCGACCCGCGGCGGACAGACAACAGCGCGCACACCATCAACTTTAAAGTGCAGCAGGAGCCGACCGAGGTCGAACGGACCGAGGTAGAACCGCGATCGAACGGAGCGAGCGTCACTGACCGGTGCTGTTCCCACGGCGGAGAGAGAAAAGTAAGTACCTCTGCTTAGGAGAGGTCTGTCTTATATAGGGGAGGCGCGGCGGCTGGTGATACGCCGAGAGGCGGGGGCGGGGTGGACCACAGCAGGACCGGTCCGCAGCCTACCGGCCGACCAGCTGGACGCCGGGGTCAGCATCGGAGATCAGAGGCGGCTCTGCTGTGGTGATCAGACTTTGGGGTCTCTGGTCTCTAGCTTGTGGTTCTCTGTCAACAGCTGATGATCAGAGGCGGCTCTGTGTGGTGATCAGACTCTGGTCGCTGGTCTCTGGTCCTCTGTAGTAGCTGATGATCAGAGGCGGCTCTGTGTGGTGATCATATTTTGGTCTCTGGTCTCTAGCTTGTGGTCCTCTGTAGTAGCTGATGATCAGAGGCGGCTCTGTGTGGTGATCAGACTTTTGGTCTCTGGTCTCTAGTATCTGGTCTCTGGTCTCTGGTCTCTGGTCTCTGGTCTCTGGTCTCTGGTCTCTGGTCTCTGGTCTCTGTCTCTGGCTCTGGTCTGGCTGGGTCCCTCTGGGTCCCTGTTGCGGTGGTCTCTGGTCCACTCTGGTCTCTGGGTGATCGGGTGGTCGCTATGTTTACCAGGGTGATGATCAGAGGCGGCCTCCTGTGTGGTGATCAGATGGTCTCGGGGTCTCGTGGTCTCTGGTCTTCTGTAACAGTGATGATCAGGGCGGCTTCCTGTGTGGTCGATCAGACTTTGGCTCCCTTCTGGTCTCTAGCGGTTGTGGTTTGCTCTTTGCTAACTACGCTTGACTTAGATAGCAGTAGGAGGCGGCTTTCTCTGGTGTGGGGTGACTGGCAGATCTGGTTCCGCTGGTTCTCTGTCCTCTGTAGTAGCTGATCGATCAGACGGCGGCTCTGTGGTGGTGATTTCAGTGACTTATTCGCGTCTCTCGGTCCATACTGCTTGTAGGGTCTCTGAGTGAGGCTGAGTGCATTGGCAGGGCCCGCGCTCTCGGTGTGGTGTGACTCAGGATTTTGGCTGTGATACCTCATGGTCGTCGTTCTTAAGGTATCTGCGGGTCTCTGGTTTAGGGTCGTCCTCTTGTAACAGCTGATGATCAAGAAGGGTGGCTCTGGTGGTGGTGGTCAGACTTTGGTAAGGTGCTGTTGGTCGGTTTTGCTTTGTCATCAATGCTGGTAACCTGTCACAGACACCGAAACAGGCTCGATCAATATTAGAGATGAGATCATTTGTGTCCAACAGAGACATTTGCCCATGGAGTCCGTGGTGGTCGAAACTAGCGTATGTCCCAGTGGGATCCCTTGGCGCATAAAGATGCACGACATCCTCCTTGGATCCCTCCTCGGATTTCGCTAACGTAAAAATGCCATGAAGCTCGGTAAGGATTTCCTGGGTTTGGTCCTCAGTTCGTAAGGAATGGCTTCCGGATCCCGGGTGGTGGATGTTCAGGGTCTTGCAGTTTACTCTAAGTAAACACCCGCGGCCCCACTTGGGACTGCTTTGCGGAGGTTCGGTCTTCGCCGACCTGGAGGGTGTTTGACACCCTGGTGGGCTGTAGGTTGTCTTGGGTGCGCATCCTGCGCCCGCTGGCTCCGGTCTCTAGAGCGGTCGGATCCTATTGGCACAGAGAGACGACAAAACAGGAAAAATCCTTGCTGTTCGAAGCGCTGTTATCAAAAAAATCATTTCGAACTAATTCAGACTTTTCCTTTGCTCACGTGGGGCTAAACGTCAGGTCACCCAGAGGGTCATCCCTTGAAGGTCGGAGTTTTTTACCCCAGTTTAGTGGAGGATTCGAGTTCCGCTTCGGGCAGGGGAAAACCCCCAAATATGGCTCCGGAAACTATGCTATCTAGCAACAAACGTAAAAATTACAAATCGCTAGCCAATTGAAATTTTCAATTCGCATTCCAGGTTTCTCAAATTGACCTCAGGGTGCAATAGTTTAAGTCTTTGAGAGGTCATTAACAGTCAAATGCTGATTTTTTGGCAAAACATACACTCCTTCAAATAGGATTATAACGTGATTACATATAAGTATGATAACGCAATACTGTTTACTGCCATCGTGTTTTGGTTCTCGCCAATGCGTCTTTGAATATGTGCAAATTGTCTTAGTCGCGATGTGTGCAGTCAACTAATCAGGATGAGTGAGCCTTCTAGGTCAAGTCAAGTGTGTGGAACGTCTCTCGAGGTAGGCGTGGCCATGTTGCACGGTGATGCGGGAGGAGATGGGAAAAGGCTGTTGGTATGAACTTCTCGGATGACCTAAGGAGTGGACCCACCCCCGTTTAAGCGATCCCTGAGTCCCACGAGAATTAACACCTGTTCTACGTCGGATTTCAATATATCCTATATGATTGATTGACATTCTTCCCAGAATTTGGAAGAGGTGGACTGCAGGTACCTCGTGAAAAAGAACAGCTGTTTGTTGAGGATATGCTCCATCCTTCATTGAGTTATAATGGGAGGGTCAACAAAAAGTTGACCTGCCTACCTCAGGAGACGCATCACCTTGAGTATCAAAAATCGTGGCACGGAAATATTTTTGTTTATGAGCTTAGAGCGACTGCAACTTGAGGAGTGCTTAATGCCCTACAGAGTTTGAAGGGTATCGATTCCCGGCTGTAAACGTGGAGTGAGTCATAAAGGATACCGACCGCAACCGGCTTTTTGGTAGGTGGGTCCACTGTCGACCTGACCTGGTGACCTGACCTAACCCCTATACGAAGGTGTAACATTCTTCGCAAAAAGTGAGCTCGCGGGGTTATTAGAGAATAAATAATTAGTTATGCCAAATTTGGCGGCGCTACGCGCCGCTGTTTTTTCGTTATCTTGATACAACAGGAGGGGGTGTTCAAACACCCCCTCCCCCAGTGCAGTGGGGCGAAGGTTATCCCTCGGCCGGGTAGGGCGAGGGTTGCGTGTCCGGGTAGGAAGGGGGGGTTGCGACCCCCCTTGGCGTTTCGCCCCTAATTGAGCTAGAGCTTCGATTAAAAAACGAGCGTGTTGCTTGTGACGTGATGAAGCCATTGACATATGATTGTAAGGTCCTGGGGAAATAGGTGACCTCTGAGGTAATGTCAAAGACCCAAATGTCACAAATCTTTAATGTGTGAAAATTGAATACTGATCGAGCCAAAATGATAAAGGAACATCTTGGTATGCTTAATACATGCCAAATTTGAAATCAGCATACAAATTACCTAAAAACTGCCAAATTCCAAAAAGGTCATGTCAGGTCATCTGAAGTCAGTGACCTCGGTTGACTTTTGGAAGCGCATGACCCCAGTGAAACATATATTTATGTCAAATGGCTCCAAAATATTAAATCAGCGGTAAAACTGTCTTTAAAAGCGGCCGAAGCCAAAAACGTCATTGAGGTCATAACAGAGGTCAGTGACCTTGGTTTGATCTCAGAAAAGGTAATCGATGTCACAACATATCAGCAGAAGACACACCCTGGTCACCTTAATACCATCACACTTTGAATTAGAGTTCGACATGTGCACGTTTCCTTGGCCTGCCGCCCCACAGCCACATGAGCATCACATTGCCACAGCCTAAGCCACCTAGCACTTTTGGATTCCTGGCCGCTTTTTAGACAGTTTTTTTGACGCTGATTTAATATTTTGGAGCCATTTGACATAAATATATGTTTCACTGGGGTCATGCGCTTCCAAAATGGCTGGCCGTTTGGCCAGCCGCGAGGATTTTTGTAAATTCATATTTGGTGTTTATTTCCAGTCTTCTGTTATGACAACATGCCAATGCTTCTTTTACTCATGATTGGTTTCCTAAGATTGATGCACAACAAAATCCTATGTAGAGTATGCAGCCACAGCCATAGCCACAGCCATTATCTAGAGATTTTCCAGTCCGGCCCGCCCCATTAGCCATGGGGTTCGGCCAGCCATGTGGATAGCCTCCCCATGTAGAACTCTACTTTGAATGTAGGTACTCAAGAACGTCAAACACTCGGAAACTGCACATGTAACAAGGATCGATACTGCGGGACGCCAGTTTCGCATGACATGACCTTAAAAAGCAGGTCATAGGTCACAGGTCATGAAAGTTTGAAATTCGAAGTTTTTAGAGTATGTGTCAAATTGTTCAAAAATAGAGTATTGAAAGTTTCATCGCGATCGGCTTGAAAATAAGTGAGTTATTTGGGAAAAACCGAGTGGTGGGAGCATCCAGCCCCCTACCCAGTACCAGGCTCAGCTGTTCCTGATATATAGAATAGATAGATTGAAATATGTATTTCACAACTTATTCACGATGGACATGGCTTTTAAAAGATGCACGTCATTTGAAATCAGCGTGCACTGTGGGTGCAGCATAGGGGTGTGCACTGTGCACGTGCAGACGTGCAGTCACCCACCCCTGAGTTGTGAGAAAATGGCGGCTGAGGAGTCCCTAACCACCAGACATGTGCCAAGATAAAAAGATCCAGGATCCGAGATCCATAGGATCAAAGATCTGAGATCTTGTTGGATCCTGGGTCCCACAGGATCATTTTGACGTTGGATTCTGTGGATTTTGGATCCTGACAAATTATTTTTCGTTGAATCCTATAGATCTTGGATCTTGGAGGACAGGAAATCGTTGGATTCTGCGGATCCGGGATCCTGGAACATAATTTTGTCGTGGGATCTTGTGGACCTTTTTGAGCATATTTCACTTTTTGTGGTGCTAAAATATAATGAATGTATTGCACTGCTTTTAAAACTATAACACTCATGTACGAGGGCTGTTCAATAAGTAACGTAAAATGTGCTATAACCCAATGATCTTAAGTAGTAGAGAAAAACAATAAACGCTACGAGAATCTATGAACAATTTGCTACAAAGTGCCTATTGAGGTTTTCCTAATACAATTTGGCGCTTTTCAATACACGGGCATGGCATGGAGACACATTTTGAATGAAGGCATCGCCGTTCCGTCTTATTCGAAATTTGCTGTCCTGGCCGGGAAAACTTACACCAGCCAAAATGTACCGGCCAACCCTTTTTCCCCGCGAAAAACTTGAAAAAAAAAAAAATAATTGAAGGGGGGAAAAAAAAAAACATGGCTTTTAACAAATGTTGGCAGTGGATTCAGACGGTCAAAAAGTAAAACAATAGCATAAGACAAGCTCCGATCTGGAAGACCAGTGACCGTCATCACCCTGAAACGACCCAGAAGGAAGGTGGAAGACGGCGATGCTGGGCGATTCCTCAACGCCGCCGTACAGCCCTGATCTTGATGGGGCGTCAAGTCTTCCACCTGTGTGGTCACTGAAGAACTTTCTTCCCGGTCAGTGCTTTGCGACTGATGAGGGAATTGAAGATGAATGAAGAATACGGTGGCAGGATCACCGCAAGGAATTATACCGGGCGGGATTTTCGGCGTTGGGTGGAGCGATGGAGAAGTGCCGTGGAATGGTGGTCAACGGTGACTGGGTGGAGAAGGCAAGTTGTGGAGGCTAGGAAGCTGGATGAAGAAATATGGTCACAAACGAGAAAAGCCATTTTGTAGAGGGGATTTCATAGATCAATTTGGTGTTTTACAAATGTTGCTCAACCAAAATTTGACTGAAATACAGATGATTTTACGTTACTTATTGAACCACCCTCGTATAATTTACATGTGGTGATCACTTACCAAGATAAAAAAGGTTCAGGATCCAGAATCCCTAAGACCCAAGATATGTGATCTTGTTAGATCCTGGATCCTGTATCGATCATTTTGTCGTTGAATCCAGTGGATCTTGGATCCTGGGATTTTTGTGTGGGATCCTATGGATCTTGCATCTTGGAGGAGAAACACAAGGTGGGACCCTGTGGATCCTGGATCCTGGAAAATAAGTTTGTCGTGGGATCTTGTGGATCTTGGGTCATATTTTCTGCCTTGGCACAAGTCTGTTAACCAAACACAAAATTTGCGCAAAATCTGCACAGCCGTTGCAGTTTTTGTGAGAAAACGTTTTTAAATACCCCTCACGCGGCACGCGCCACGCGCAGTGGTAATCACCCACATGAGTCGGCTTTGGTCGGAAACAGAGTTGGTTGGATGGGACTGCTCAGCAAAAAAGACCGCTTGTCAATCATAACTGCGGTTGCATAGATATAAGCTTCTCAAAAGCGTCGCCACGCGGGTCGGCTTGGGTTGGGTCGGGTCGTTCATACTCAGACTTTTCCATATACCACGGAAAGACAAGCGGCGCTCGCTCGTAATTAATACGCCAGTGCTTTTGGCTATTGTCTGTAATGTCACTAATATTTGCCCGTGTTTCCTGTGTTTATCAATGTAAGTGCGAAGAGTCGTTTTAGCGTTCTGCTGCCAAGACGACTTTGGTAGAAGGACGGCCAGCCTATGATTTCCGATCCTCTCCAGGAATGACAAGCTCGTCAGGGTCATTCGTATTTGATGCGGGATGGATGTCGATTCTCACAAACAATCGCCAGGAGGGCGCACCTGGCAGGTACGTGACGATTTAAAGATGAGGTATCAAAGGAAAAGGATGTTAAAATTAAGTTCGCAATTTCAATGTTTGACAGCAGACAAATGTGTTTTTCTTCAACTTTTAAACAGTATCTCTATAACGACTTAAGCTAAATATGCGTCAAATGGCTCGTGTTAAAAAGATTATTTCCCAGAATAATTGAGTTAGGTTCACAGTACAGCGTACTAATAAAGGTAGCAGAAGGCCCACGGTATCCACATTTTCCTGGAAATTACCTCTTTTGCACGTAAGTTTTTGCACCAAACTTTCAAAACGGCTGCCAAAAGAAGTGAAGAAATTGATTGTCGAGATGCTTGTGTTCCCACACTTGTCATACTGTTTAACTGCTTGGGCTGGATGTGGCAAGACGCAGCGGCATCGCGTTCAAAGAGTGATTAACCATTGCGCACAGGTTGTATTTGGTGTTCGTAGATCGACACATGTGACACCGCCGCGCTGTTAAACGAGTTAAAATGGCAAGTGTCGACCAGCTTATCGGCGAATGTGACCTGTCGAGGATGACCTTTTGACCTTTTGAACTCCCCCCACGCACCAGTCAGCCTGTGCGACAGTCTTGTTTATCGCGGGGAGATTTATGGAAGGGATACACGAGCTGTGCAGGCAGGCGCGTTGCAGTTACCCCGGGTTCGCACCGAGCACGCGAAACGTTTCTTTAGCTACCGTGCCAACCAAAAGCAGTGTTTGACGAAGGTTTGGCTCCTGCCGTCTAACTGTTCAGAGAAACCGCACAGCAAGAGGGAATGCCGGAATGTGTGCGAGGAACTGGATTTTGGACCGAAAACCAGCGGCCGTGAATTGTGTACTGCTAGGTGTAGTCCTTCTGTATGAGGTTTTAGCGCCATTTTTTAGGAGCCGCGTTATACATGATGTTTTTATCCTTGGTGAGTGTATGTAGGTATATGTGCATGTTTGTGTATGGTGTGCGAGTGGGTGAGGGTGTGTCTGAGTTGAGTGTATTGTAATGACGCTAGACTGGAAGAGCCATGAAATGTGAAAGTCCTAAGAAATAAATGATGATGATGATGATAAGGACATTTCTAAGTGCACGGTGATGTCACTGCGTACCTTCTGCAGTACTTGCTGATGTAGAGCCAGTCATCTCTTTTTTTGCTAATAGAAACAGCTCACTTATGGCATATTTCCGGTAAAACAAGCAATATTTTAAACAAATAAACTCAGAGACGTAATAAAGTCACGTAAAGTGGGGGAGAGACGGTGAATCTTTGATCTCGTCTTGAGAGAATCCCCCTTCCCCTCCTATGGAATATTTCTTTGCAGATTTGGGCTCTACGTGTCTTGGTGGACCTTTTGCCATCAACATTTTTTGTCACCAATGTATAAGAACAGATTTTAGCAACAACAAATTACCGAAAAGTGAGGGGTCCATGACACCCACCCCCCCAACTCGGACCCGCCCCCTGCTCCTACCCCTGTGAATAAACTTTTTTTGTTCCAACAACAGCTGCAGTTAACCAGTTTTCTCTAAACAATTCGATACATTCATTAATTTTCATGCCAAAATTCATACACGACACCACCGAATTCTCATCGCGCTACCAACCCCAGTTTTCACCTTAGCAATTAATATTATGAGAACTTTAAGAGGGGCGTTTTAGCCGGGCGGGGTGTCTTGCCATACCTTACCCTACGGTAGACTCTGCAGCGGTACACCTACTGACTTCTGGCGTGTGGTGCTTCTGAGCTTCATACCTGTAAAAGCTCCAGCAGAAGACAACCAATGTCGTGCATGGTCATCAGGTGATATCGATATGCGTTTATTGGTGGTAGTAGGGACGTAGACCATCAAGTTCAATGCAATTATCGGTTTTTAATATGTGGGCGTGTATTTCAACCAACAATGCTTTATTGGGCGTACTTGACACCTAGTAGTACAAATAGTGCATTGTTAACATTGCAAACGAGGTGACTGCCTGTTTGCGTCCTAACGAAATTGAAACTCGTTTGATTGTATGAAAGTTTTCGCTACTTCTTTGGTAATGATGGAATGCTTTGTTGTTCCGTCTGATAAGCATTGCTTTCTTAAGCACACATTTGTACAAAGCTATTACCATTACATACATACGAATCAGCACAAAATATAAATGTCGCATCGGCGAGATGGGATTATGGGGCGCGACGGGAGTAATGCTCGCACCGGCGCGAGCATTACTTATTCCGCCGAGTCTTTTATCGAGATCAGAATAACAAGCAATCCCTAGCTATATTTGAAACTTCCCAAAACACGTTTTATTCTGTCACCCTAATTCCTCTAAACCAGTTATCATACTCGGGTGAAAGAGTACGCGACAAAGGCTGTCCTTGACCTTTATACCTAATGGTTGATAATCGTTTACTTGATTTCCGCCAGATGACATTGGTGGAGACTCGGAGAGTGGAGAGCTGCTGTCGCGCAGTTTGATCCGACCGATCTATCTGATTAATCTGACCAAACGAATATTGTAACGGTGCACATATCTGCTATATGTGTCCGCCGTTCACTTATCCCGTTAGAATGTGTCGCTTTGGCTTACTGCGATTGAAGAGATTCGGGAAAATTAATTGACATTGATCTCTACTGAGGTGAACAAGCCTTTCTTCTTATCGCAATAGGAAGTCAAGCCCGTTGAGGACGTGGGTGGCAGTAGCCCAAATGGTAAGGAACAGAGGTCTATACAGAACAAAGTAATATATATATATATTATCCTATATATATATATATATAAGTTATAATATATATATATATATATATTATATACATCATCCGACTCTAACTACCGCAACTACATGGTGACCACTGCCCACAAGGATGACGAGCGCGTGCTGCGCAACATCATCGTGACTAACGTAAAATGCTGACATTGAACTAAACGGGCGCGCTTAACCAAAGTTTTTAAAATAATAATTTCTATGCTAGTTTCCGGCAGATGAAAACCAACATCGCCGCATAAAAATGGAAGTTTTATTCGAATAATGCACTGAAAGGACTGCTACCAGCCGTTTTCGCGAAGGATTTGTTTGACGGGCGCATCTACATCGGGTGGTGTCGATGAGGTGGACAGAACATTTGCACTACACTGTACATACCACATACACCGTATGTACAGTGCAGAACAAATGTTCTGTCCACTTACACGACACCACTGCGCCGGCGCGTCTGTCGGTGCTGCACGCAGTGAAATTCAATGAAAGTATGCTATATGTATGCCCTCGTCCCTGATACCGGGGGCGAGGGCTAGAGTAATTGCATTTAATTTCACTGCGTGCAGCACCGACAGATGCGCTGCGGCAGCGGTGTCGTGTAAGTGGACAGAACATTTGTTTTGTACTGTACAGTGATCCATAAATCATATGGATTCAAGACTCACACCATAAGAATACGTCAAGCATGAGCGTCAATTACGGTGACACGCGCACCGGACTCGGCTTAAAAAAATTGCGAAACGTGTGAGTCCCCAAGTTATTTTCAGCTGGTAACACAACTGTTATGCGGCCACGAACATTTTATCATCCATGGCTGTTTAGAGGCTTGTGGCTGCGTTACGACCTCCACGCGCTGTCAAGCGTCGACTCCAGCGATCAAAACCGGCTGTCATACACACTACCAAGAAATACCTCCACAGCATTCTGGAGAGATGAGAAGCTTACTTTAGTGTTGTTTTTTCTTCTCATGAATTCAACCAGAGCTTAAGATGTAAAGTCCTAAATAGCCTGTCATGTGCTTACCTACCATGTTGTCGCCTTGGGAGGAGGTGTTGCAAACTGGATTTAACCCGTGCCCCGGTGGGTTATTAAGCCGGACACACCCCGCTGGGGGCAGATTTCGCCCCTCGTTATCTTTCGAACCAAGAAGCGCAGCAAGACGCGCCAGGCAGCAATCGAAAGCTCTCAATGAGATACACTCAAATCATACGCGACAATTTCAAGATAAGTACACAAGTGAGTCACGGTCAGGTCGAAGGTAAGAACTGAGGTATTTGAGTTTTTGGGACATACTTGCCATCCAAAGCCTTCGATTGCTACCATTCAGGGGCGGATCCAGCCGCTCGGTGTGGGGGGGGGGCAACTTTTGGTGGCAAAAGGTACCCTATGTTGTTTTCTCTGCGGATTTGGGCTTGTCACCTTATTTGGCATTTGAGATTAAAAAAAAAAATATTTTTCCTCTTTTTTTGTAAAATAAATCGTGGAAAAATAACTTTGAAACACATAAAACACTATTTCCGTAGCATATACACACGTAATTAATAATAACGTTTATCTCATACCAACTCGCAGGGGCGTCACCAATAATTCTTGGGGGGGGGGGTGGGCGGTCGGCTGAAATGACGAAAAAATGAATATCCATTTTGTTTGCGTGTATTAAAGCATTTGTAACATTTTTATTGTGGATTTCCATGTTATAATACGTATTTGGTTAGGTTAAGTATTTTTGGTGTCTTAGGGGGGCGATGTCCGCGTCATATCGTTCGCGTCGCTTGTTTCGGAACACGGCAGGCTAGCTAGCTTGACATGTAGCCAGCTTGAAAATTAACCCTCGCCATACGGGGAGGGGGGGGGGGGCTTGACAGGACTCCCTGATGTTTTTTTCTTCTGAAATCACTTTTTATTCATGCGACGCATCTTGCTTAAATTTCAGTAGCTGAGTTGACAACAATTATGCGTAGGTATGCTGGCAAAATTTCACTTAAATTGGTTCAGTCATTTAGGAGATAATTACGTTTTAGTAACGATTATAGTTGGTGGAAAGACGGTAAATATTGTAAAAAATCGTAGAAAATAGAGTTTTGCAATAAATTGCTAACAGGAAGCGACAAAGATCGAAAATTACATTTAATTAGGAAAGGCCAGCTCGGATTTCCGAAATTTTGGGTTTCTTACGGCTAAAAAATAAAAAATAGGAAAAAATCACAAAAAACACAATTTTACAGATTTGGAAAAACCTAAAAAGAAGTGAAAAAGCTAAACATGGGAAATAGCCAAACCAAATTCCAGAGCAATGACTTACAATAACTATTTGTGATTGAGTGATGGCTCCCTAAGTGTAAGAAACTCATGACGTCATTTTGTATCACTTTTTTAGACTTATTTTGACCAGATGCCGATAAATCAATACATTTTCTGTATTTCTGAGACAAAACTGGTCTAGGGCTATGGTATTTATTTACATTTATCAATTTCTTATTTTTAGGTTTTTCTGACGGAGAAAAACCGCTATTCTTGACGTGATCAAGTCGAGGTCAATCACTTGACCTGGATGTTCATCCAATGACAAGAAACCTGAAAAATTGCATACCGTTAGATTACTCACATGACAAGGCAACATGCTGGTTCTTACCGCGTTGCTCTATGATGCTTGGTTTGGAAGTATTCAGGGGATTCTGTCAGCTCCCCCCCCCGCCCGTACGGCGAAGGTGGGAAACAGTAAGGCGAGGGTAATATTGTATGAAGTGGCCCTGATCCAGGAATTACTGTCAAGGAGAGCCTCTGCCAGACACTTAATGAAATTAATTTGTCCCTTTTCTAATTTGTGTAAGCAATTGCAAAACTTGTGTGATTCCACGAAGCGGCGCGGAATTTTTCCAGTTTTGTATTGTGAATAGCTGGATTTTGACTGCTTCAAAGCTATTTTAACGATACATTATTATCTTTCCTCGAGTACCAGACTCACCATGTTAATACCAAATAGCACCAAATCAGTCCGTATTGAATAATGTGGGTATTCACTGATATCCTGGGGGGGGGGGGCAAAAGATATGTTGGCCCCACCCTTTTTCGCTTTGGCCGGATTGGCCCCCCAGGATCCGGCCCTGCTATCATTGTCACACAAAGTGCTCTCAAAGGTATAGTGCATCTCCCGTATAAGCAAAAGTGAAATTGTAAGCAAAGGTCCAGGTCAAGATCAGCTCATAAAAGGTCACTATTGACAAGAGGTCTACGAAAGTCATGCTACATAAGTTCAATGAGTTATTTTAGACATATAACTCGAAAGAAGCAACCATTTTTACAACCTGACCCACAGAATTGCCCACAAGTCAAAATCAAGTCACCAAAAGGACAATATTTGAAATTGATTAACCTAAATAAAAAGGAATGTTTATAGACCAGTCTTAGCTCAGAATTTAAACAGTAGTGGCATATATGTGTCTGCATTTGTCCACTAAAAGCAAAAAATCGTAACTAACAAAAAGTAACGATATGAGTTACCTATATTTAAGGAGCCATAAGACAGTCGAAAATATGTAAATTGCTTTGCAATTTGGTTTAGGTGTCGTCCATGCCGGGTTCTATCATCTGTGTTCCGGTTTCGTAGTTTTTTTGTTTAATCCGTTTTCTTCGTTTTTAGGGGAGAAAAACGCAAAGTTTTCATAACCCCAGGCATTCATTAAGAAGATAAGTAATTTTGGTTCTTTTGACATTTATTATGTTTTTCAATTCGCTTTAAAACTCATGTTTCTACAAATGTCAAACATTTACTTTTTCACCCAAAAATGGTTTGACATGAAGTTATTCAAATGTCATTTTCTCCCAAAGTACTATATCGATTTCATTGGATAAATTTTGGGGAAAAGACGTAAAATTGATGCAAAATAACCCTCGCCAGTGTAGGGGGATGCCAACCCCCTCGGATTTTCCAGAATAACTCGCGAAAATATCAACCGATTGCGATTAAACTTGCAGTTCCCTACTTTTTATCAATTTGACACATACTCTAAAAAATTGAACTTCTAACCCGTACCTATCCCATGACCTTTGACCTGTTTCTCAAGGTAGTGTTTGGTGACACTGGCGTCCCGTAGTAACGATCCTTGAAACATGTGCAGTTCCCGAATGTTTGTTGTTCAGGAGCATATGCAAAGAGGTTTGTAGGTGACAGTTGCGGCTTCTACAGAGATTACGATCTCGATTGACCTTTTTCAGAGGTCAACGGAGGTCACTGACCTCCGATGACCTCAGATGTATTTTTTCGTCTTCTGTCCGTTTCGAGTGCAGTTTGTGACGCTGATTTCAGTTCTGAGATCCATTTTATATGATTATTTGTTCAACTGGGGTCATGCACTGCTAAAGGTCAACCGAGGTCACTGACCTCGGTAAGATGACCTGAAATGACCTTTTTTAATTTGGCAGTTGTTTGGTAATTTTGTTATTTTGATTTCAAATTTGGCGTCTATTTAGCATTGTAAGATGTTCTTTTACGATTTTAGTTCCATAAATCCTCATTTTTTACCCATTTACGATATGATCACCTTTTGGTTTTTACATGACTTCAGAGATCACCTAATGACCCAGAACCTTAACATCAGACGTCAATGGCTTCTTCTCGTCATACATAAGCAACATGCTCGTTTTTTAATCGAAGCTCTAGCTCAGTTAGGGGCCAAACGCCAAGGGGGGTCGTATAATAATAACTATTTATATATTAAAGGTAGAAACGTGCAAATGACAATCACTGTGTTTGCCTCGTCATGATACATCATCCCAAATACAACATGACCTACAAGGGTCATCAAATTACCTTGACCTGAGGTCAAATTTTGAAGTTAGTCTAATCAGGTTACCATGAATACATCTTAAAGCGTCTTGACGATTAAAAGACGATGCGGTTAACATTATTGCTCAAAGCGTAACTGACAAAAAGGTATTCATGTTCAAATTTTGGAAGAGAATGCCATCACCCTTTAGTGACCTTTGGAACCTAAATTATTCAGTATCGACCTTGGCTAAAATTTGAGGACACCCATGATGCATGAGTTTTCGATTTATTTGTTTCTGCTGGTTCCTAGCTATCATAGTTCCCGATATTTTTAGGGGTTTTCTGGAGCCAAATCCTAAAATGGGAATGCAAATGCTGAGAAGATGGGTAATGAGAAAATAAAACAACTCTGTCAGAGTTAATAAAATATATACAAAGGTGTCACCATGCACATACGAGATACCTCACAGCTGTATGTGTATTATGACAATCAAATTACTTCACCCGGATCCAGGTTGAGCCTACGGCTCAATAACCGGAACACGGATATCCGCTATGTTCTGTATAAAAATGATAATATACTTAGGCTCAATATAATTTATATTTGGTCAGTCATAAGTCATAGCCATGTTAGGAAGCCTTAGTGAGCCCTGTCCTGGTGTCCACTGCTCAGACGGCTCGGTGGGGAGGCGCTCGTTAAAAAACGCCTGCAGATGCCGCCAGCAGGATACGAACGTCCTGACACCAAAGCCGAAGCTATAGGCGACAGGGACGGAAATAAAAGTCGCCGCTTCCACTGAGAGCCTGTCAGCCGAGCCAGCGTTCGATGTTCTGTGCGGCTGTTGGTGACGCACGGAGCCCACCAGTAGTGCCTCCCCGGCCTTGGGAGCTGGAGCGGGGCCCTGCCTGCCGCTGCCGGGACGTCAGTGGCCTGTCTGGATCCCGCGCCGCTCCCCTCTCCGGAGAACAGGGTGTAAAGCCGTAAAGCCAGCTCGCTTGGAGCCGAACACTCCCGGATACGAGCGACAAAGCTAGTTAGTACTCCCAGTGACGACTGGTAGGGGGTGAGAGCCCATCTGCCTGCGTTATTTGTGCAACATAGGCAGAAATAGTCAAGGATTGACGCTACGGCAAAAAAGTACATGCGAAAGAGAGACTGCATTTTGCACTTGCATGTTTGTTGAGGTCACCAGGCTGCTCATGAGCCGCACCCAGCAGCGCCAAGGACACATTGTATCTTACCAACACACTAAAGACTTTGTGTTCATCACAAACCCGAATACCCACAGCGATCAAACTTGTCAGTTTTATATATGACGTCATGACGTCTCATGACGTCATGACGTCATCAATTGATTTTGTAACCTGATTAACCCACGCTTGACCGGGGGGATTATGTTCCCCCTGACGAGCTTTCGCGAGAGCACAAAACATAATGGCGATATCATCGTGAAACCTTCGATACCTTCCATAACAATAATTTTACGTCTTCTGATAAAAAAAAATCGTTGCTCCTTTAAAGATGCTGTACATTTGGTGACGTTGCTCTAAATATGAGTTTGACGATAAAATCAGTTTAAATTTAACAGGCCGCACAAAGGCCACTTTTTGACCGAAAAGGAAACAAAAAACGTCTAAAGATATGAAACAGCCAGGCCTACAGCATGAAGTACTCGAATGTAAAAAAGATCAACACAAATAAAAAAAGTATTTTTTTGGGAAATGATCACAAAATCAAAATTTTCAAAATTGCTAGAAAACGGAATATAAGTCAAAGAACCACATATAACAATTCCCAGACCTTTTTTGACTGATTTATGGACCCTTAATTAATTATGGTAACTCATGACGTAATATTTTGAAATTGCGTTGTTGGCTTTCTTTGACAAGATAAAGACCAATTAATGGTAAGACTGTATTTCTGAGATAAACTGGTGAAGAAATATGACTTTTCTGTTCAAAATTACCAGTTTAAAATATTGATCTTGTGTGACCTGAAGTTGACCTGAGCTAGACACTAACTTCACCTAAATCAGTTCAGATATTAAAATGACTATCAGTATCGAATTCTACGTATACAATATTCCATCAAACATGTGTCGCATGACTTTCAAAAATCTTCTGCGGATAGTGACCTTTTGTGACCTGTCCTTAACCCTGACCTTTGCCAAAAATATCATTTAAGCTCTTGTAGATTTGGATTGTACCTTTAGGAGCATTGTGGGTGATCATGGTCGCAACCAAAGGCTTTGGATGGAAATTAGGGTCCATAACTCAAATGTCTCGACTTCGACCCGACCTTGACCTGATTTATAACATTAAATCGACAATTTCGAGGATGTTTTAGATGTATCTTGTTTTGCGATCTTTCGAACACCGGCTTGCGCGTCTCGCTGCGATAATTGGTTCCGGAGAAAACGAGGGGGCAATATTTTCCCCCGGTCAAATGGTGTTCGGCTGAGACCCCGGTCAAGAGCTGGTTGAGTATATCTTCTTTTATAAACTTAGTTAGTCCGAACCTATTTAATGAATAGATTTCCAAAATAATTATATAAACAATAACCTCATGCTTATTTAAATTATGTATAAATATTAAAAGAAAATCCAAAATATATTTTCAGCCATGGGCCTTCTTCAGTGGATACTTTTGTGGAATGTCCAGGTTTGACGGTTTGTAAATCAGGTTTGACGACAATATTTCCACTGAAGAAGAATTGCTGAATAGCTGAAGAAGAAACACTGAATAGCTGAAAATACATTTTGGATTTTCTTCAATATTTTTACATAATATGAGCATGAGGTTATTTTGTATACACTTATTTTACTAATAATACTCAGAGTAACGTTTGATTTCATTAGAATGGATTTCCAATGTAAGGCGCCGCTCTAAGCAGAACTCGTTGCGCAGGTTCTAATCCCTTCCATCCGATCGGACAATTCTTGGTAGCCGGCAGAATTTATAAACGAAAGTCTTGCGTGCCCGACATACCTGGACAGTGGACACGGTACGTCCCGCTCTCTGGCGTCACTTGACCTTTAGTGCAACCGCTACTACTGGTCGCAGGCCATCCCAGTCAGGAGCAAATAGCGAGCGCCGAAGCGATTAGAACCCGCACTGCCATTACCGGTAAAGGTCAGAAGCCCAGCGCTCTCCCACTGAGCTATATGCAGGCAGACAAATGATGCATAATTTTACATTTTCTTACTGAATGCATTTAGATCGTCGAATGCTGTACCACATACAGAATATGGGTCTAAGAATAGCGGTAACAGTTTATTCATGCCTATGATTGGTGCTTAGCTAGAACACCAGTCATTTATGGGACATTCCACAATAAATCGACAAAGGGATGATATCGTCATGTAACCGATTTTTACTGAAATGGGTACCTATATATGGCAATATGAGCCGCTAAAGCTAACTGCGGAAGTTTGACGACAATCCAAGCAGTGGAGTTTAGAGCTTACATAACAAGGCTTTCCTGCTGATGGTTCTTGTTCTTAGCAGCCAATTAGAACAACAGTCTCAGATGTTGCATGTCAATTTATATTGTTTTGGGATAAACTGACATCTTATCCAGCGCTTGAGCGGGTCTCGGCCGAACACCATTGACTGGGGGGTTATTTCCCTCTTCATTATCTCCGGAGCCAATAATCGCAGCGAGACGCACAAGGCAGCGTTCAAAATCTCTCATTGAGCACATCTTAATCATACACGACATTTGTCAATTTAGGTCACGTATCAGGTCAAGGTCAGGGCAAAGGTCAAAATAGAGACATTTGAGTTTATGGAACATGCTTTCCATCCAGATCCTTTTACGACCATGATCACCCAAAATGCTCCCAAAGGTATAAAACACATCCCGCATGAGCTTAAATACATTTTTTTTTGCAAAATTAAAGGTCAAAGTCAGTTCACAAAAGGTCACTATCCGCAAAATATTTTTGAAAGTCATGCGCCATATGTTTGATGGGCTGTTGTATATGTAGAATTCGATAGTGATAGTTGTGTAATCATCTGAACTTATTTAAGTGAAGTTAGTGTCAAGCTCAAGTCAAGGTCAGGTCACATAAGGTCAAATTTGAAATTTATCAATCTTATCAGCAAATGCATGTTGCAAGACCTGTTTTATCTCAGAAATACAATACTGACATTTTTGTCTTTATCTTGTCAAAAAAGCCCTAAAACGCAATAAAAAATATGTCTTCGTGACTTATCATACTAATGGAGCCATAAGTAAATCACAAACAATGACATTGTTTAAAAAAGTTCTTTTGATATTTGTCATATGCAGTTCTCCGACATATATTCCGTTTTTTTAACATCTTCCTAAATTTATATTTTGTGGCCATTGTGACCATACAATCTATTTTTTTTGACATTTTTGGGGATCAAAAAACAAAATTTGCAAGAATACGAGATAACAGTTTTACAGACCATACAATTCTCTATCTGTTTACGTTTTTGGTTGTCATTTTATTCAAAATGTGGTCTTTGTACGGCCTGTTTAAGTTTAGCTCATTTCATCGTCAAACTCGTCTGTAGTGACGTCACAAAATTTGTTATATCTTATTAATTTATCGACGTCATTTCTTGATTGTCACACGGAAGATGTCAAATTAATTTAGTAGAAAATATCAAAAGTTTCACGCTGATACCGCCAATGTTTTTAGAACTATTGCAAAAACTCGTCAGGGGGCAAATTTGCCACTACGCGGTCAAGCGCGGGTTAACCCGACATTGACTGGGGGTATTTAACGCCCCCTGAAGTACTAAAAAAAATCGCAATTAACGTGAAACCTCGACTACCTTCTTGTACAATAGGGTAGGTCATAGAAGAGGGTAATATGACGAAATATTTTTTTTTTTCCGGAAAAATGTCCTAGTTTTTTTTGCCTTTGGGTATAAGTGTCACAAAAACACTTTTGATAAAAATTTAGCTCAAATTTTGAGTGAGCAAAATTGCACTTGAAAATTAGCAAATTTGGCACAAATATACAAAAATTGCCCCGGCTGAAAAAAATGAAGAGAAAATAAATGGTTGGAGTGGTTGGATGAGGTCCGATAGGCATTGGCAAACTGTCCGCTATATTTAGTTTTAGTTTTGTTTTGGTTTTCATCTTGCCAAAATTGCATTAAAAAGGGTAAAAATCGCAAATTTAAGCAATGTCATCAGCAGCTTGAGAATGCACTTTTCCGATGACGTTTGCAAGAAGTGAGATGAATTACGACGATTAGTTCGTGCATTGTTTCTTTTTCCATGGGCATAGACACCCATACGGAAGGTATATACTGTCGGTGACAATAGTATCTGACAACCACGTGGTATATGCATGTCTAATTGTTTGTCAAAATTTTCGCATAAGATGTTGCAATGTGTTCCGTGATCGACGTGCAACCATATTTCCAGTTTCTAAAGAATCTTTTGGATTCAAGATCGAGCCAAATTACACATGGCTGACAGCCTGAAGATCGCTTTCTGAGTCTGGGGGTCAAGTCTTGAGGGGGCAGACCAGAGACAGGGCCCCCGCAATACAAGGGGCCCCGGGGAAGTGGCGAATGGGTCGAAAGTTGTTGAGCGGGGGTGGGGGAGGGGACGGTGGTTAAGGGAAAAGTTGCTGACCAGGAGGAGGGGGGACGTCAGGGAGAAGTTGTTGAGCGAGAGAAAGTAAAGAGATTTCAAGTCTGTATTTTTAGAGGGGCAAAAACAAACATTACAATACATATTTTATATTCGCTTGGGAGAGAGCAATTGCCCATTTTTGCCCAACCAGTAAAAGCAAAAATATCTCCCAAAATAGTATATGTCGGCATCAAGAGGGCCCCGCAGGCCCTACCGACTGCAGGACCCAGCAAGGCCGCCTCTGTAGCTCAGTGGGGATTTGGCGCTGGTCTTCTGACCTATCTCAGTAGTGGCAGCCTGGGTTCGAGTCGCTTCAGCGCTCGCTATTTGCTCCTGACTAGGGATGGCCTGCGGCCGGTGGCAGCGGTCGCACTCAAGGCCAGTTGACGTCAGCGAGCGGGGCGGACCGTGTCCAGGGTATGTCGGGCACGTCACAACTTTTCGTCTCTAAATTATTGCCGGCCAACAGGAATTGCGCAATCGGGTGGTGAGGTCAGGACCAGCGCAACAAGCTCTGCTTAGCGCGGGTTCTGACCTCGGAAAACCATCCCTATAAAGCATTCGGACTAGATTTACAAAAAAGACCCTCAGACCGGCGGCGAGCCCTGTCAGGTCGACTGATGGTCCTGACAGCGACCCCTGCGATGTCGCTGAAATTTTACCAGCATACAACTCTTTGTGCCAACATCATCACTCTACAAAGACGCTGAGGGTCAGTCTTACCGAAATCAAGGACCCTTCCAGGCCGGACATCGACCCATTCGGGATTTGAGAAGGGGTCCACTCAGACTGGGCACTGAGGCAACATCTCCGTGGGCATAGCATGAGCAGTCTTAAAAATACGCTTCAACCTAGACCAGGGACCCTCCGGCCGACAACACTCAGACCTCTCCGACCTCAGAGCCGACAGTTTCTCCTTCAGGCCGACAAAGGGCCACCTCAACCGACCAGAGCCTCTAAAGTGGACCGAGGACCTCAGGCCCACTGAGGGTTTTGGCCGAAAGCCGATCGAGGGCTGCATTAAAGTCGAACGTAGGCCCCTCAGGTCAACAGGGCCCCTTCAGCTGACGCGAGGACCCTCAGGCCACCAAGAGCCCCAAGCTGACCAAGTGCCCCTCAAGCCGACTGCGAGGGCAATCTAAGGTCGAGCGAGAGACCCTCAGACCTATCGTAAGCCTCTCAGGTCGGACGAGGACCCCTCAGGATGGACGGCGGCTACCTAAGACCGACAAGGACCATATTAGGCGACCGATGGCCCCTCAGGTCGACTGTGGGTCTCCTCAAGCCGACCGTGGGCACCTTAGGCCGACTATGGTCCCTCAGGAAAACCTGTGAGCCCCAGGCAGACGCTGGGCCCTCTCAGGCCGGCCAAGCGCTATCTCAAGACGACCGAGGGCCTCTGGCCGACCGAGGTCCCCCTCAGATCTTCTTAAGTCGGCATGGATCACCTATGCGGACTTAAAGATGGTGAACTCGGTTAAAAAATTATTTTGGCATGTGTAGGGCCCATTCTGATCTATGACCCTCCGCTTTCTTTTGATGAAGAGGCCACCCAGTTTTTATTTTCTATTGGACCCCTGCCCCAAGTTTTTAACATCAGGGGTCAGGGGGTCGTGACCTCCCCCCCCCCTCCACCAACCCCTAGGATCTCCAGCCCTGTTGGCTGATGTAGCAAATATCAAAGGGCTGCGAACAGGGAGGATAGCATAGCATTGTAGCAGCACAGATGTTTGGGCCTTTAAGACAGCCGGTGTGGTTGGACCCCAGCCCCCTCTGTCCATGACTTTGGCTTTAGTGCTTACAGTTTAGTATCTGCAGACAACACTTAAAAAATATAATTCATTACCGATACTTTATCTCAATTATACATCTTTAACATGCTCCGGAACAGCCATTCGGAAAATTGTGCATTTGTTGACATTTTCACGAGTTTTAGCTTTTATCATGGACAATTTTACACAGATAAAATTTCCAAATTCAAAATTTAAACATTAGAACGATGCTTTTGGGCACCAAAGACGTTATATCCAACAACGCGAATCGTTTTTTGACAGGTAATTATTGCTCCAAGAAAGAGCAATAATTACCTCCTAAGAAATTCATTTTTTTGTAATTTTTCATACATTTTTCAAGTGCGATTCTGCTCACCCAAAATTGAGCGATTTTTTTTAAATAATTTTCATTGACTCTTAAACGAAAGGCAAAAAAATATACAACGCCAGTTTTTCCGCAAAAATAATCATTCTATACTACCCCTATTGTACAATAATTTGACGTCCGTAATGGAAAATTATGAAACAATTGAATCGAGCAGTTTCTAAGATATAACGAATTTAGTGACGTCACTACACACGAGTTTGACACAACAATCAGCAAAATTTAATAGACCGTACAAATGCTATATTTTAGACAAAATGCAATACAAAAAGCTTCTATAGATAGCAAATACCAGGGGCTTAAACATGACAATCTCGGATTTTTGAAAGTTTTGGTTTTTGACCTATACAATTACCTACAAAATACATATTTTTAGTGACCACATTATTACAGTTTTCAAACATATTAAAAATCGGAATATGTGAAAGATAATTATATGCAAACAACTACTATTCCAAATTTCAAAATGATATCATCGTTTTTGTGTGAGTGATGACATCTAAACTACTGGTAACTCATGACGTCATATTTTGATATTACGTTTCCTTACAAGATACAGACAGTTAAATGAAAGCACTGCATTTCTGACACAAAACCGGTCCATTTTTTGTATTTTTACATTTTTTGACCTTACTTAGACCTTACCTTGACAATTACTTCATGAACATGAAAACAGGTGGTGCAATGAGTACCTATCTTTATCAAATTATACGCGTAAAATGATCAATAAAACAAATATTACATTACTTTCGTAGATATGTTGTTGCAAGTGGACCTTTATGACCTGAATCGTTGACCTTTGATCACAAGCGAACTTTATGAAATCGCTCGTGGGGGGGGGGGCCTCCTAAATGTTAATTTTGAAGATTTAAACTCCAGTCTTACCATGCACGCATAACCTAATGTTAAAATTTGACATCATTCTGGGGGGGGGGGGGGCTCGGGCCCTCCCCAGGAGATATAAAGTTCCATCCCTGCCTTTGATCTTTGCCAACAATCTCACTTAAGATCATGCTGGATGTGTATCATATCTTTAAGACCACTTTGGGGATAATGGTTGCAATCGAAGACTTTGGATGTAATGTATGTCCCATAAACCAAAATACTTCCATTTTGACCTTTGACTTGATCGTGACCTGACAATCTGACATGTGACCTTAATTGAACATTTCGAGCTTGTTCTATATATTTATCATTGAGCGTACTTTCGAATGCCACCTTGTGCGTCTCGCTGCAATCATTGGTTCGGAAAATAACCAGGGGCGTTAAACGCCCCCCCCCCTCCCCCAGTCAATGGTGTTCAGATGAGACCCCAGCCAGTGCCGGGCTAATTTAGCCTGCATAGATTCGGCCGGAAAAGGTGGGCAGGCTCCAGACTCCAGCAACGCCAGTTGCATGACGATTAGAAAAGTGGGTCCATCTCTGATGCGATGCAGCCAGCCGCACGTGAGCACCCGTCACACGTGTGCGCAATGCTGCAGTCATCGGCGGCTTGTGAGCACGTGCCGTGACTGGTTGGTGAGCACGTGCCGTAACTGCAGATACCGCCGCCGCTGCTGCAGATAGGTACAGCCGCCGCTGCAGCCAGGAGCCGCTGCTGGTGGCGCCCAACACGGAGGTGTCAGGGGTGGCGTACTAATATAACAGAGAGCGATGGCTCAGTGGGGTAGGACGCGACGAATGGAGATGTGACGTCTCAATGCTGAGAATAGCATCACACACCGGGGTAGATCGCTGCTTTTAGCATGAATGGGGACTATAATATGTATTTTGCGTCTGGAAATATTGCCATGTCGATTGCGTTGTAATGGCAAATTGTGTTGTAATGGCATCCCTATTCCCTAACGCATTTTGGTACTTCTGTATTGGTTGGGCTCACATTTTAGTTATTTCAAACGAACATGACAATCTGAGAAACATGAATATTACAACCGGGCTGAAACACATAAAGTCACGTATTTAGATATATTAATAATTGTGGACTATAATAAAGTCATCAAATGTATTATGAAACATAAATTCATCGCAAACTTTAAGTTAACAGAAGTGTTTTCAGTCCTCCATACAAAACAAAGGTACAATGTTTGTTTCTATTGAAGTCAATTACAACTTGCGGAAAATCAACCATGCCAGTATGGGCCACCCACTCATATGCTATTTTTTGTTAACATAGTTATAAATTACGCCACACCTTCATGGTAGCCAACCAAGACAGACGCTAATGCAAAATAGTCCAAATTGCAGTTTTGAGAAGAATAAAAAATTGATCGAAAACAACAGAAGGCTTCAGAGCAGAAATTTCAAAAGAATGACCAGCATATCGAGAGCATTATTTAAGTACAGAGCGAAAGTTGATGGTAACAGACTGCGTCAACAACCTGAACAAGATAATAAGCGAAATAAAACGAGCAAAATTTACCCCCATTAACATGATAAATGGTAAGGGAAGTCCTTCTTCGGAGCCCGTGCAAGTCTTCACGCCGTCCGGGCCAAGACCTTGCCTTTGGCAAGAGTACAGTGCAACAATTAGATACAATAACGCATGTAAAATTGTTCCCCTACAACTCTAAAAATGTCATGAGAAGTTCAGTTAGTCAAATGTTGACTCAAATAGGTATGGGCAGCCACGGACACTTTTCAGTAGCTGGTTTGCCTGCCCGCAAACCCACGGCTGGCCCACCAGGCCACAGCTGGTCTGCAATTTGCAAACTCTACGAACTGTATACATATATACCTAACTTACTATTTAAAGAAAGTCTGTCTGTCAGTCTGTTAGCATAGTCCCATTTAAAGTTTGGCAGTCTGCCTTCAGGTGCCATGCGTCCGATAGCTCAATGGTAGATCACTGAACTTCAAGTCTGAAGGCGCCCGCGGTTCTATTCCGCGGGCGCAGTTACTGCAAAGCCGAAAATCGTCTGTAAGGGTCGGGTCGGGCCTGGTCAAATTTAAATTTGTCTAGTAAGTTAACGATAAAGCTCAGGATCGCTTCGCAGCCGCTTTATAATCAACCTCACCCATAATTTGCCTTGTTTGATACCGTCTTCTTACCTTATCAACCACAAGGTAACTCATTGGTAGAGCGTTCGCTTAGCATGCGGAGGGTCCCCAGTTGGCCCCCGTTCCACAGCTGGCGCCGCCGCTTTTGCAGGCATTCTCAATCAAAACAATTAAAGGTCACGCTGAAAAGTGATAACCTTGACAAAAAATGATAGCCCCGAGACCAAAAGACCCCTCGCCAGTTCTCCGTTAAATGTGGCTCTCTGCGGAGACTAAACCGACCCCTGTAAGGTGTCTGAGAACTCTTAAGAGTCTTCGATGTCTCTCAGTGTATATGGCAGTATGGGCCCACGTGTGCCATATGATTTGTCAGCGTGAAGGTTTTATCTATTACCCGAAATTCCTTGGTATGACGTCATCAACCCAAACATTGCAACTTAACTTTTTGTGAAATTAAGCACTGTTTGCGAGAAATAAATGTCATAATCGTTTTCGGCAACAATTACTTCATATTTTGCAGCACAACCGGCGTACATTTTACAACTTTCAGAATGCTGAAACATTCCTTTTAATAAACTAATTTGTTCTCGAAACAAAACAGTTTGCACGATCTATTATTTTGCGCGAAAAGTTTTAAAACATTTTACAATGTTTTAAAATGTTTTAGTAGTAGACGTTTTCACGCTGGACTAATTTGCGATAAATATTTTAACCCTCGCCCTACGACCCCGTAGGGCGAGGGTTAAAGCATTTTTTTTTGAAAATTTGTCCATCGTAAAAACGGCTACAACCAAAACATTTCGCGCAAAATAATCCATCGTGAAGACGGCTGGTGGCAATGTTTTGGTATCATCTCCGTCAGCCATGACCCGAGTGATCGGCACGATCGCCAAGGGGCACAATGACGTTGTGTCTCTTTTTTGTGACTGCAAGCACTTTTATTAACTTAAGGCTTGAGGTGAATTTATGTTTGATAACAATAAAACATTTGTTGGCTTTATAATAGTCCACTGTTATGAACATATATAAATATGTAACTATATGCGTGTCAGTCCAGGTGTAATATTCACGTTTCTCAGCTTGTCATATTCGCTTAACCCGCGCCCCACTGGGGGGGGGGGTTGAACATCCCCCTCCTGTTTTTTCAAGATAACGAAAGCATAACTAATTATTGATCCTTTCCGCACATTTTGCAAAAATTCAAGTTTCGTATCGCGTTAGGTCAGGTCACCAGGTCAGGTCAAGTACCGCCTACCAAACAGTTTGCGGTCGAGTGCCATGAACACAGTTTCTATCGATAATATGCTAAAACTGTTTAGGATTAATCAATCATCACAGCATCTACAAAATGTGTATCTCTGGATTTTTGTATAGTCGGTGAACTGAGGTCGGGTCAATTTTGTGACATCCGATTATAAGTCAATGGATAATATCAAATGCTTTCTTTTACGACGATACAGTCCATTTCTTCTGGACAATGTTATAATAGGATATTATGGTATGATCAAGTGCAGGTTGCCTCAGGGAACCTTACGGGGTTATCTGAAGTCTCTCGAGGTCACAAACACCTTTTCGTCAATAACTCTAAACATAATGGAGATAGAGAAGTGCAACTTTCACCAATGTGTTTGAGACAAACACATTGGTGAAAGTCAAGACACATCTCCTGATATGCAACATGACCTACTTGGGTCACCACTTGACCTTGACCTGAGTTTTTTTTTTTTAAAGTTGACCTTACATGATCCAATTTGACATATTTCAAAGCGCCTTGACGAGACAAACACGAT
>VOPJ01002405.1:0-50812 GCA_014673585.1 Semibalanus balanoides
ATGGTCCCTGTGGATCTGGATAAGCCTGGTGGGAGACGACTTGGGGAGATGGGCGTGGTCTGGTCCCCACTATTAGCTCTTCGGTCCAGAAAGTTGGGCACCGCTAGAGCAGCTTCCGGGTGCCGACGTCCGCGTCCTTGTGTTTGCGTCGCCTTTTTCGGAACTCGGCAGCTGCTCGGCAGGCCAGCTATCTTTACAATTACCGTCAAGGACAATCTTTGTCAGGCACTTCATGAAATTTATTTATATATTTTCCTAATTCGTGTAAAAATGCCAAAATTGTTTTAGGCCGCGAAGCGCCGCGAAATTTTTCATTTTTTTGTGAATAGATAATGCAGGATTTTGACTGATGCCAAGTTTTTGTACGATAAGTTGTTAGTTTTTTTTTTTAACTTTCCCAGTGTTCTCCGATGGCGGCGGTGTACCATATTATAGGAGCCGCCGCCAAAGAGACCAGTGCCATGGTGAGACCGTACGCGAGGTACGTTCTATGAATATGGGCTCCGCCGGATGGCGGCGACTAGAAAAGTTGTCTGCAATCGATGTGCAGCACCTTGCATGTTGTTTGTTTTTCCTGCAACCACGGAAAAATGGCCTAAGTGGTCTTTTTTCAATCCCGCTAAGCCTCCGTGGGCGGGCGCTCTCCGCGATCTCCTATGTAAAGTTTATTTCCCCCCGACATCCGCTAGAGGCGCTAAGCAAACGAAAACAGGTGGTCGCGAATTTCCATTGACCTATACAAGTCTAGACAGACTCCTGGACTTTTCATAATGTTCCTCGACGGTGCTGTAAGGGGGGCAAGACCCCTTCCGCGGCAAACTTGGTATTAAAAGTCCCTTTTGGCGGAGTGGGTGGCTTATTGATTTACCTCTTTTGGCACACCTGTTGGGGCATCAATTATCCACATATTGTGCAATTCTTGACCTCGGGTCTCTAGGTCAGGTCCCCAGGCCTGGTCACGTGAACCCACCCCAAAAAGTTCGCGTCGTACCACAGCCACAGTTTTGGCCGACTCGTTTCGTTAACTTAAGGATATCACAACAGCATAAGGTAACCTACAATTAGGTCACTCGGATTTGTGATACCAAATGACCTAAGGTCAGTTATAATGATTGACCTACCGGTGGTAGCAGTCGCACTGAAGGTCAGGTGAGGGTCAGTGAGCGGGGCGGACCGTGTCCAGAGTATGTCGGCACGTAAAACTTTCGTCTAAATTCTGCCGACCAACAGAATTGGTACGATCGGGTGGTGGGGTCACGGCCTACGGCAACAGGCTCTGCTTAGCGTGGGTCCTGACCACGAAATCCATCCATACAAAACATTTCGGACTAAATTTTATATAAAAAAATATAAGTGTAAATATTGAAGTGGCTTCTTTCAAGGATACGCATGATAATCATCCCAATTCCTTTGGGATCATGTTATCATAGGCCATCTTGAAGAAAAACCCCAAGGGGTGCCTAATTTTGTTCAGTGGTCCATACAGGGTCAGCCGAGGTCAATGCGAGGTCAGAACATTATTTATAAATAACTCCGCGATAAAATCAAGATAGAGAAGTGAAACTGGCAGTAATGTGTTTTTTCTCGTCGAGACAACGTCTCCGAATGTGCACCATGACCGTTATTTGGTCACCAACTTGACCTGACCTGATGTAAAATTTTATAGTTTACAAATTTTCTAGTTGATTTCGTAAAATCGATATTACTGTCCTCCGCCATGATTTCTCCTGGCGGCCGATTAACTTATTATTGATACAGATATAAGGTGTAAAAGTTTCAAGGTAGGTGATTGTACCGTTTTTTTACCACAGACGCTCTCAAAGATTGACCTTCCGCCATTGGATTAACATTACGCTGTAACTACATGCCCCTCTCGCATGGTGACGCTAGTGTCGCAGAACGGGAACGGCCGGCCGGCCACGGGGCAATGACGGTAGCCCGTCTAGTCTTATTTAGGTCAATGCGAATTTCAAAGTGCCGAGATGGAGTCTCCAATCCGTTATATAATCTGTGGCTAAGTGATACATGGCATGACGTCATTTGAAAAAAGACACTCAGTGATTCTGATGCCTTTTTAACCAAAAATTAATATCAAATAAAAAAACGCGGGTGCACGTCAGGAACGAGGTGTTTTGACAGTCCTGGATTCCTTGCACTGGCGTTACTACCTAGCTTATCGGTCGGGTGGGAATCTGGGACTGACTATTAGTATTCACACACCCCTCCAGCTCGGCCCCCCCACCACCTTTGGCTCAATGGCTTTTTTTGTCACTGATTATTATGCCTTACCTACTTGCTAGCCTAAACATAACCCGACGCTCAAGGGAAACTATCTCTGATATTTTTTATATTTTTGTTTTTTATCTTCCTTGAGTGAGTGCGGGAACTTTCCTACTTTTTGTTTCTCTTGGTGTTAACGTAAGGTGCGGTTGTCGCGTTGGACTGTGGGAGGGCCACTCATGAAAAGGCTTAAAAAAAAAAAAAATGAAACGTGTTTGTCTCAGACATTTTTAAGAAACTACTTAAATGGTACAAACATACCAAATGTAATTTGACGTTATTTAAGCAAAAAGACAGTGATTTATATAGTTAAATGATTACACTTCTCAAAAGCGCCAAATATGCCGATGTAGAGATGCTGCCAAATGACCGTACCCGGTTGTCCATAGCGTTGAGCAAGGATACCGTGGAGCAAGGCAATAGATACGCCCACGGTAAATAAAGTACGCCTTGAGTTATCCTGAGAAATATGAAGGCTCTTTAAAATATCTTGGAAATACGCCTGTTTCAGAGCCTTGGAGAAAATCGCTGTGTTGGTGAGCTTGATTATTGATAGTGTTTTTTTTACTGAAATAATAATTCCACTACCTACTGAACTCTTCCAATGAATAGTTTGATCTTCGAATATCATAAAATCAACCATTGAATGACTTTCATGAACGTCTCAGAAAAGAGATGTCATTGGCGACTAAAGCCAGTGTCCATTTTTTAAATCCATTTCAATTTGGGTGTTATGGCATCGCTGAGGTACTGGTGTAGATACAGTTGACACTGCTTATTAAGCCCACCTTGGGACCGAGCATTTCTTGGCTTAATAACCGATGGGCACATTATTTGAAGTTCCTAATATAGTCCCATAAACAACCAAAAAGACATGATTATTATTATTATCACCAGTGCAGTGGTGCAGCCACTCCTTTGCAACTGTCGTGTGGAAACTGCCGTCCGGTGCCGGGGGAAAATCCCCTGAGATACCTCCGGGCCGATATGCGCATGCGCATCATTCCGGAGTGTCATGCCTGGACTGAGGCATGGCACAGAGCTAAAATTGTGGCACAGCGGCCGCTTGTACACGTGTAGAGTTGGAAGGAGTGAGCGTCCTGAAGGAGTTTATCCACAATGAACTTTACAGTTGAGGCGCCCTTAAACCCAAATCATCATCGAGTGGCGTCATGATGACTTAGCAACGTGATGAACTTGCTTTTATAACTTAAGTGTAATGTTTTTAAGCAAAGTTTCTGCCTATACTTTTGACATAATAATTCCGTGCCAGACCACCTTGGGCGTAAATACTTGCTTGCTTTGCTTCACCAAAGGAATCTGGCTATCCACCAGAAAACATAACTTTGGAGAGCGTGATTTTGATGCATCTCAACAACGATGGCGGACGAGCACTGCAAGAGATGGACTCCTTGGTGTGGATGACAGCTACCACATTCTTCAAACATCACTGAGAGACATACTGAGCTGTGCGTTCCCAGTATGTAGGCCCTCATTCCTTAAGAAGAGAAATATTTCTGTGACAATGCCAGGCACTGATCTAAGAAGAGGAAGAAACAGCTTTGGTCCCAGTAATGTTAACTCCAGGGACATCAATTGATATGCGCCCGGTTTCAAACTCTGGCAGAAATAATAAGAGGATTGACGAGAAGACTGAGCAGGGATTTTGAAAACGATGTGGTTTAACAATCAAACACGACCCAAAGCAGTTCTGGAGTACTCCACTCAAGAATGAAATCTAAAGGCCGAGGTGGGAGATCTTCCAAGATGAAGACGGAGACTGGCAAGTGATGATGGAGAAAGGCTAGATTCTGATAATAAGTTTTTCTTCCAGCGTATTCACCAGCGGAATATTTCCAAATAATTTCCTATCCCATCAACCATCTTTGAGGGTCTCTCAGTTCGACAAATCTTCATCACTGATTAAATGGTGAGGACCAAGTTAGGCGAAGCTGAAGATCGAGCTCACCCTGGCCCTGATGGTGTCCATCCAGGATTCTGAAGGAGAACAGCTCAACGGTCTCTTGGTCCCTTAGCCTAGGATTTTCAGAAAATCTGTTAAGAAATGGCAGACATACGCCCGGACTGGAAGATGGGTACTGTTAATCCCATATTCAGAAAGGGGAATAGCGCCTCCTGGGAATCCGACCTGTGAGTTTTGACTTCTGTTCCATGCAAGGTTCTTGAATCGCTCATTAGGGATCAACTCTGGATCACCTTACATTCTACTGTCGGCAATGACCAGACAATGGATTTCGAGCCAGGCGATCTTGTAGCGAAACTCGAGCTGCTAGAAGTTTCTGGAAGACTGGACGCAGGATACTGGAGAATGGCGACCAATTGATGCTGTTTGTACGCTAGACTTTCCGCAAAAGCTTTCGATTCAGTCCCACATGGACGCCTCCTGACCAAACTGAGCGTCGTGTGTGGTGTAAATCCGGTCACATTCTCGACTGGATTCGATCCTTTCCTGACAGATCGACAGCAGCAGGTCCGTCGTCGCGGGGCAGTAGCATCGCAGGGTCACCAGTCAACAAAGTGGTTCCCTCAAGGGTCAGTACTCGGACCGACGCTGTTTTCATCCTTTACATCAACGATATCCCCAGCATCTGAGCAGCTTCAGTCAAAATATTCGCTGACGACACCAAGATTTACCGGAATGTTGCAAAGGAGGAAGACCGATTGCGGCTCCAAAGCGATCTTGACGCTGTCACATCCTGGTCGGATTCTTGGCTGATGCCATTCAACGCAGAGAAGTGTGCTACTACGATTCATATTGGAAGTCAGAACCCTGAAAACAACTACTCGCTGGGGGGAGTCCCACTGGGAACGTCCTGTTCAGAGAAGGACTTGGGCATCCATATTGACACTGACCTCAAGTTCCGAAGGCAGGCAGCTAGCGCAAGCAGCTAAAGCATCGCAGATATTGGGGCTGAATAACGCAGGTCATTCCAAGGCCATCGACAGAGTAACCTTTCCCCTGCTGTTCAAGACGCTGGTCAGACCCACCTTGAAGTAACGGCTGTTCCAATCTGGGGCCGCATTTAAACAAAGCTGATCAGAAGGCAGTCGAACGAGTACAGCGTCGAGCTACGCGACTCATCCGCAGAGTTGAGAGACAGACGGTACCCGAGCGTCCAACTGCTGACCTGCCCTCGCTGTATTAAAGAAGAACGTCGCAGAGATATGATCAGAACATATAATGCACTCTGAGCTGGACCTGCAACCGGAGAACTTCTCTCACAGCACGGCAATTCAAAGGACAAGAGGACACCAGTGGAAAATTGAACAAGGAACTGGCCAAATGCGAGGGTTCGAGACACTGCTTTGGTGTGGAGAGTCGTGAACGACTGAATGCCTCTCCCCTCGGACAGTCGTCCTATGCCTTCATCCACTTGAACCAGTTCAAGTCCTGTCCTGGAATGTCCACTGGGCAGGCATCACCAGCTTCAATATTCCTGACTGAGTCAAACTGTACCCAAGCCTCGATGAGAACGGGTACGCATCAGGTCAAGTGGCCCTTCTTTACTTCCCGAATACTTATGGTTATGGTTATGGTTATGGAGTAATAAGCGGTGTCTATGTAATGGTGACCATATACCATTCTGAAACATTAACTCCACATGAGCAATTGGTAGGCACACTTCCTTTAACATCCAAATGGGTTTTAGCAAAATGACACTGTTTAATTAAATAATAATAACATTATTTTGCCACACATTGAAGTGGTACAATAACATAACAATCAATTCAGTCATCATACGGTCACTGTCTCTAACTGTCTTTCCGCACTATACGGTTCAGAAAAGCTCTAAACATATTCTGTATGCAGCTTTTCCTGTTGACGCTAGGTCAAGATTCATAATACCATACTCCTGTCTTAGCTGATGGTGATTGGCAGAAAGGAGTCCATTACCCCCATTGGCGTTGAGTGCACACATAATGAACTTAAGTTCCTAATGAATGAACTTAAGATGATTCATTCATTCAATGAATTCATTCAATGAATTCATTCAATTCAATGATTCATTCAATGAATTCATTCAATTCAATGATTCATTCAAAGAATTCATTCATTCAATGAATGAACTTAAGAATGAACATAATGAACTTAAGTGTTGGGAACTTAAGTTCCCAACAACATCTCTTTTCTGAGAAGTTCCTGAAAGCCATTCAGTGGTTGATATTATATCAGTTGGGGAGGTTTGGTCATGCATTGCCATTTTTAGCATGTGCTGGAAGCAAAGGGAAGAAGGCAGGAAACTGAGAGAGGAATGTGAAGGCGAAGAAGTGAAGGTGAACTCTATTATCACTCAAAGGGGTTGTATAGTGAAAAGAGGAGGTAATGAGGAACAAGCCCAGCAAACTCCCAACCAGCAGCAGGAGCAAAATGACACACCAGCCTGCTCAACAAGATGAGAACCAGTTGCTGATGATTCAATGGTAAACCCCCACTCCCCAGACAACCGGCCCAGACATCCAGGCACCAATCTAGACTCCAAGGTCAGAATAATCCCCAGAGAAGTGGTGGAAGACTGTAAAGGCAGAACCACTGGCGGTTAAGAAAAGCAAGAAATCATGGTTTGAAAGTCATCTACACAATTGCAGACCAGTTTGTGAGGAAATGGATGATTTGTGTATGTTCATTGCAGGGGAAGAGCCATCTTTTATTTTGGTGAACGAAGTCATGCATAAAGCCTAAACTCACCCAATTTCACCAGCACTCCTATCCATTCCTGACTATGCCATGTATTCAAACTTTGATCCTTCAGCCAGTAACCTGGGAAAATGTGGCCTAAGAGGAATATGTATTTATGCAAAGTCGTCCCTCCATGTTGCTCAGACTATTTTCAAGGAGTCAGCATTTAGGGAACAGCTTTGGGTGCAGGTGCCTTTGTCTGGTACAGACCGTCTTTTGATGGGGTGTGTTTACTGCAGCCCCTCTGGCTCTGCAGAAGATTGTGTGAAAAAGCTTGGTAAATTGTTCAAGTTAGCCATAAATTCAGTGCATTCACACTTGGTCATTGCAGGTGATTTTAATCTGCACAGATGACTGGACCCTAGGTCTATCTACTGCCTCACCTACCCTCTGTTCCCATGACTTTGTTGACCTGGTAAATGACTGCTTTCTACATCGACCAACCCACAAGGTTAACCCGCGCACTGCAGGGGGTTCGCGCCGAACACGAACTGCAGGGGGGGGTGGGGGCGGTCTGACATCATAATCCTGGGCTGGGCGACGGCACTGGAAAGATGAAGGGGCGGTGCGAGAAGACGCAGCATTGTTCTGTCTGCTCAATGCGGCCCGGGTTGGCGCAGAGGAACGGTCAAACAGCTGGTTGAGTATAGACTGGGTGTTTCCAACTGGGTTGGTATATATGGCCCGGGAGCCCCGCCTGTCATCTGTCTCCTACCTGTGTGTTTGAGGGTCACGTTTCGCCTGCCTGCTACACTTCGGCCCACATCTGCGCCGAGGCTCCAGCTGTAGAGGTGAGTACGGCGGACCCGCCTCAAAACTACACCGGAAATGATATGATGCCGCTAGCGGTTACATGTGGGACTTACAGAAAAACACTACGCACCATCGCCAATGGGATATGTCTTGGAGCTGCTTTGGAATATGCCCGCTTCCGCGACTGGCTTCCGGCGGGCCTTTCTCCCCCATCACGTGGAAAATCCATCGACCAGTGAGCTGCTGCAGCCAGACACAGCGGTTCTGTCACATAAGGTCTGCACCTCGCCGTGCCACCTCCCATCCATGTCTTCCACTGATTGTCCTGTGGCCGGGTGATGACGGGCACGCTCAGTCCGTCAGAATGGCCCTCTGCGCCAGGATGGTGCGGGGCTCGCGGCGTGTCTCGCCCAGAGGGGACCCGCTGATATAACATCGGCGAGACCTGGTTTTATCCTAACCATCCGGTAGCCGGACTACGCAGGGACGTGTGGATGGTGAGGGCAGGTGGGTCCGCTCTCTCTGGCCGTGGGCGCCATGGCCGGCTTCGCCGCGGTACGTGCGACTTTGAAGTGCGTCTTGCATCCACACGCTTTACCATCCATGGGTGATGACAGCACCTCCGCCGGTTTCTTTCCTCTGGATTCTGGGGTCCGCAGTGCTCGGCTCGGAGTGCCCCGTGAAGAGGTCCGCCCGTCGCACCTCGGTTTGGCAGAGGCGGCGATCTGCGTGGAGCCTCTATCCGAATAGAGCTGGTCTGGCACTTGGTCCGACGGATCGGTCCCTCGACGCCTCGGCGCTAATGGCGCGGTCCGTCGCTCCGTCTTCCCTCCGGACGGGTCGCTCATAACGTCGCCGGGGCTCGCGTCTCCCGGCGGGGCCGTTTACTGCTCAAGCTTGCCGTCGGAGTTCTTCGCCGTCCGCTGGCTTGGCGGCGTTGGCAGTGGAGTGGTCTCTCATGCTGCCGGACCTCATGCGGTCTTGCCTCCCGGTTGGTCGGCTCGCTTCCCCTGCCTTGACTCGAAGGCGGCGCTGCTCCTGCTCCTCTGTGTGGGTAGCAGCGGTCGCCAGGAACGTCGCCACTTTCGTGGGCCGCTCTGATCTCAAGCTCCGCGCGGGCTGCGAGGCTGTCCGGTTTGTACCGCGCACCTACAGTTGCTCGGTTGCCCGTTGCGCCACTGCGGGGTTTTACCGGGCCCCAATGGAGGAGGTGCCGGACACACTTGGCAAGTGAAGGCGGCCCGCCGCTCCCACAGTGGCCATCTGCCTGGTGTAACGGTCCGCACCGTCACCCGCACCGTATCAAGAAGATGCAAGAAGATCCCGATGGGCGGACGGCTGGCCGGATAGGTGGTTGGTATCGGTGGCCATCGATGGGTAGTACGGGCCCACCTCCCCAGGTCAGGCTAGCTTTCCGGAGATGGAGGCCTGTGATGTCCATCAGCTCTCGAGCGGTGGACATCCTGGGGCCGCTTCGGCTAGCTCAAACCTCCACCGCATCGGGCATAGCGACTCGACTGCAAGGACTGCGCCCTAGTTGCAACTGAGGTCCGGGACTGCCCGGGCTGGTGTCTGTTGCTTCGTATGTTAAAGAGGGCCGCCTCGATACGCCGGTGCCGCACGTTTCTGATTGCGCTGGCCCGTGTCTGGCGCGGCTCCTCGTGCGCCTCCGTGCGCTTGATGGGCAACAGTCTTACGCCACGCGGAGCGCAGACCTACGAAGTGCGGTGACGACGTCGGTCGCGCGGCCTTGGCCGCCGGATATCTGCGCTCCAAGAGCCGTACGGGCTACGTATCAGACCTGCCCCTTGGGGGCAGTGTTACCTGCGGAGTTACACACTAACAGTCAAGCAACAACACACTGCAGGGGATTTTCCCGCCCCTCCGTGAGATCTCCAAAAACTACGCAATCCGTTATCCGACAAAGTGCGGACAACGGATTATGATAGCTCTAGCAAGCTCAATCGATAAGTCATTTCTCAGTCTTTTCTTAGATCAGGTCACTTGAGGTCACTCAGTGGTCACCATGGTCAGATTTTCCGGTTAGGACTCTTCTTAGGTACTCTTTTTCCAGAAACCCGCCGATACTATCCCGGAAAACTATTCATATGTTAGCTAGGAGCAACGATTGGAGAGAACAATCATAGCTATTCGGAAACTTTCGAGAATTCCGCCCACCAATGAACGGTCCTCAAAATTGAGCTTCAGATTTAATAGTTTAGGCTTCCAGATTGGTCATGAAAGGTCAACTACTGTTTTGAGCTAAACGAGTTTTTTCGTGAATTGCATGTCACTTAAAGAAAGATAGGGAAAATATTGATACTTTGAGCGCTCCATTGTTCGTGTTGTTTGTCTCATTTGATTTTTCGCTTTGAAACATATCATACCGTGTGACCTTTTGGTAAGTGTTCAACTTTTTCACAAATTTGGACCTCAGAGTCAAGTCATTTGGTGACCCAGGTCAGGTCCATGTTGTTCATACTGGGGCAACTGCGCCATTGACGAGACGAAACGACTATGTGGTGTCAACTAATCGTCTTCTATCTTCTTTTCTATCAAGAGTTTATTAGCAAATCATTGCGATGACCCTTCTAGACGACCTCAGATGACCTCTGTTATAACAGTTCAGCTAAGCAAGCTAATTGGACTCCTCTGAGCATGTTAGAATGAGCTAATATTAGCCATGTTGATTCTGAATTAACGTAATTTAGTCCTGATCCATGTGCATATTTTCTGAAAAGGGAAGGCATTGTTTATGATATTTCCCATTTCACTCTATAATGCGAGGTTCAAGATGTTTTTTACTCCCACCTACTTGCCGCTCAACCGATACGACCATAAATCCCGATGTAGAACCGAACTGTAAATGCGTACTGATATTTCTTATGGAAATTCCTCAGACAGTGTGGCTTCTACCAGACCCTTTGAATAAAAACAAATAGACTTGTGGCCTTTGGCACGTATACGCCAACCCAATTATTTGTGAACTTGGTTTGAGGTCAACTTGACATGGGACTTGTGACCTTGATCACGCAGGTATGACCTTCTAAGTCAAAAACTTTTCCAATAGTGTGGTGCTTCGTAATTGATGCCAAACAGGTGTGTACAAAGATTTTGGCGCGCTGCGCGCCGCCGTTTTTCCGCTACTCCTGAAAAACCTGAGGGGGGCGGAAATCAACCCCCTGCAGTTTGCGGGTTAAGGTTGAGTCAGACACCACATATCCTTGATATGGTCTTGTTTAGTGTGGCTGGGATGGTTCAGAACCTGGGATACTTACCTGGTCTGGGTGCAAGTGACCACGTCATGCTTCAGTTCAAGTTAGTTTGCTACTCTCCAGTTTTTGAACCTGCTGAACCCCCATCTCTACCTCAACAAAGGGAACTACAGGCTACTGAATCAGGTGATTTTGGCAATAAACTGGGCTACAACTGCAGCAATGAATAGTCGAACCAAGTATACCTTCATCAAGGACACACTGACAACCCTGTCACGCACTTGCACACCTCAGACAAAACTGAGATTCCGAAACAGGAACCTGTACATTTACCGCGACGCTATGAGGCTAAAGAAACACAAACGCACGTTGTGGCTCAATTACATGTATTCCAGAGACATATTCGACTACGCCCGCTTTCCTTGCGCTCGGAACAGGCTCCGCGCACTTTGCTCCCGCAACCCTGCGTGTTCTGACTTTCGATGCAGGGAAGCTGGTTCCTTGTGTTGGTAAATTGACCCAAAGGTCTGTCGGGCGCCGCCCTAACCCGCGCAGCTGCAGGGTGGGGTTGACTTTTCCGCCCTCCTCAGTTTTTCAGGGCAGTAGCGGTGGGAAAACGTCGGCTCGCGCAGCGCCGCCAAATTTCGTTACCCCTCTGTTTTGTTTGGCACCACTCAATTACCCACACTTTGTAAAGTTTTTGTATTCCTTTGAGGTGTCATCTCCATGGTCAAGGTCCACAAGTCCATGTCAAGAGCTTCGTGACTCACCTTCAAAAAATGTTTTGCTGTTTTGCGTCTGTCCTCAAAGCCAGCGTTTTTTTCGTTAATGTTTCTGAAACTTCAGGCATCTTCATAAGATATATCAGTTACCTTACAATTCGTTTTATCTCTTGTATTTTTTCGTATCGTGGTGACCAAAGGGTCATGTCCAAATTTCCTTGATCCCTCCCCATCTATAACGTGAATGGGAACATTAAACAAATGTTTCCCTTCATAAATAATATTTGTCCTTCTTTGGTCAGGCTGTTCTTTCACAATAATTTGCGTATTTTTAGGTTCTTATTATAAATGTCCAAGCGTGCAATGTTTGGTCCTCTTCAGTGATTCCTCTTACAAGGGTCATTGACTGGTCATCTGTAGGGTCATGCCTGCAATATTTTGCTAATTATTACTCTATAGATAAACGAGACTCAGAGACGATGTCTGTACGTTGACACCAATGTGTTCGTCTTTAGTCGGTTCCGCGCTTGCCCCAATATGCATACACTTGGATTACCCTCATACCTGGGTCAACCTCCAATGTACCTTGACCTTAGGGTTCAAATTTGAAGTTTATCCCTTACCGTCAGTGTCACCCGTACTATATGTTTTCACCAAGCGCTTCCTCCATCAATGAGACAAACACGATGGTGGTTCTCAAAATGTCTTCTTAGTGCCTTATCGCTTCTTAGGTGACATGCTTATTCACGAAAAAACTGTTTTTGCTAAACATCAGCCTTATGTTTGAACCCCGTTTTCATGATTCCGTTCCTGGAGCCTTACAACTTACTCTGATCTTGAGATCAATTTGAGGATCTTCATTGTCGATTGCAAATGTTCTATATGGCTATTTCGATTGTGTCTCCTCTCTAATCGTGTTTTGCTTCCTAGCTACTCATGATGTATTCCCGGAGATTTAATTCGTGGGGTTCTGGCAAGAGTCCTAATAAGAGTCCTCAAAACCGGAAATCTGACTTTGGGTGATCCATTTTGGTGACCTTCTCCAATTCTGGACTGACTACAACAGTAAAAGCTCTGAAAATACTTTCCGATAGAGTGCTTGCTACGAGCTAGTCTAATACTCGTTTTCCTCGCTTGTCGTCGCTCGTTGGCGTAGTGGATTATCTCTACGGGGGCGCGGAAATCAACCCCCCCCCCTGCAGTTCGTGTTCGGCGCGAACCCCCTGCAGTGCGCGGGTTAAACCCCAATAAAGAAACATTCATCCTGGATAACGTGAAGGACTTCTGGCGCTAAGCCGGCTCACGACTGCACGAAAAGCAGGGTGGAGGATCTGCAGGCGGAGAACGGGACCATGGCACGGGAAGACAGCGCAAAGGCGACTCTGCTCAACCAGTTCTTCCACAGCGTCTTCACCCTTGCTAGCATTAGAAATGAACTGGTATAGGCGCTGTTCCAGCACCCTCAACCGGAAGAGGTTTTCATCCGCTGTTGGGTGCGTGGCAGAGCATGGGAATGACTGTGAATATTTCCAATGTTAACAGGACGTAGGTACTTAGGCACATTCGCCACTAATACGCGCCAGTGCGCCAAAACTGTTGTCACTTAACGTTTATTTATTTATTGCATCGCCAACATATTCGTATCCACTTATAGAGGCAAAGTTATACGGTAAAAACATTACAAGTGAAGATAAAATATGAATGATCAGTAAGAGACACAAGGTATGAATAAACGTTAACTTTCCTCCACTAACCTGAACCACTCGCTGAGAGGTTGAGGTTTTGCTTAGCTGGTTGAGGCTGGTGGATGCTTAACTGATGTTAGTTGAGGTGCAGAAACAACCGGTGGATAAAGTAATGCAAAGCCTCATCCTAATTTGGTTGAGGTTTCTGGAACAGTCTCATAAATTGAATGGAACAATGAGTTGGTAGAGTTAGTAACTCAGCTTCGGGAAATTATCGGTAGAAAGCACCTTTCTACCGATTGTCTGGAATCCCCGCGGGAACTGACGGTCAGAACTAGCGATGTCATTTTCCCGAAATTTCCTAACAGAAACCCAGTGTCCCAAAATGAGCAGCAGTTTCAGGTTTAGATGGACATGAGGCCTGGAACACATGCGAAGCCAGATTAAATAAAATTCAGAGTTGGCGTTAAAGGGTGCATTCTTCTTTGACGTCACATGGGTTATATTTTGCGTGCGCGTATGCGTGTGTTTGTGTTTTTGTGTTTTACATGTTCTTTCTTTACCTTCACAGGCCTGTCCGCATGGAACTGAGAGAAGATAGTTGATTTCATCATGGAGATGCTGAAGAAGTTGCAGTCGACCGTGGCGCAGGCGGTGACCCAGGTGTCGGGCGCGCTGCCCGGTAACCCGGTGACCCGCGAGTATGAGATCAAGGAGCACATGGCCAGCGCTGGGCCCGGTGAGTCGGACAGACACGGCTGGCACCAGTCAGCCCAGCAGCCATTGCTTCCAGTCATTTCCAGTCATTCATTTCCTGTCACCAGTCATTTCCTCGCGCTCGCTCGCTCATCGCCAACTACGGCGCTTTACTGGTAAATACGCTGGCTATAGAAATGTATGGCTTTATAAATATATGGTCATATAGATATATAGCTATATAATTATCTGGCTATATAATTATAAATATAAGGCTTTATAAATATATGGCTATACAAATATAAGGTTATATAAATTAATGGCTATATAATCAACTTTATTAATTAAGAAACGTCCGTCCATTCATCCATCCATGCCTATGTCATCCAAAAATACGCTAATAGCTGAACTCAAATATAATGTTAATTAAGGTGGCAATGTTCCTTTAAGCAATACGCATTAGTGACACAATTTAGTTTTTTGGCGTTAGCCAGCCTCCCACATCTGACTAACTGCTGGGTTGATAAAGCGCCGCCGTCATCGCAGCAGCTGTTTGTCATCTCCTTGGTAAAAGTCAGAACTTATAAAAAACAGAAGGACTTAGCCAATGCATGGGAAAAAGATCTCCGAATTGCGTGGACAAAACGAATAATAATCATATGAAATTATATAATTGTGTGTTGTACAGAAACTCGAAGAGTAATTCAAAGCAGTTCAGGGTGAGAATCACTGGAGCGAAGTTGCAAGGGTAATCACAATTTCTCAATCAAATTTGTTTTCTATTGACATACGGCACAGCTGGTGCCGTGTTCACGCACCGGGAGACGGGAAGGAGGGGGGGAGGGGTCCTTTAGCCACGTAAGTTTCTATTGACATACGGCAGCTGGTGCCGTGTTCACGCAGCGGATGACGGGAAGGAGGTGGGGGGGTCTTTTAGCCACGAAGTTGGTTCTATTGACATACGGCAGCTTGGTGCCGTGTTCACCGCAGCGCGGAAGACGGGAAGGGAGGGGGGAGGGAGGGTCCTTTAGCCACGGTTAAGTTGTTTCTATTGACATACGGCAGCTTGTGCCGTGTCACGCACCGGGAGACGGAGGGGGGGGGGGGTCCTTTAGCCACGTAAGGAGTTCTATTTGAATACGGCAGCTGAGTCCGTATTCACGCCAGCGGGAGACGGAAGGAGGGGGGGTCCTTTAGCCACGTAAGTTTCTATTACGACATACGGTTTTGTGTTCACCAGGCGGAGCGGTGAAAGACGGGAGGGGGGCTTTAGCCCGTAAGTATTCTATTGAACATTACGGCTTGCCGTGTCACGCACCGGAGACGGGAAGGAGGGGGGGGAGGGTCTTTAGCCACGTACGTTTCTATTACATACGCAGCTTGGTGCCGTGATTCTGCACCGCGCAGACGGGAAAGGAAGGAGGAGGGGGGGGGGTCCTTTAGCCACGTAAGTTTCTATTGACCATACGGCAGTTTTGTGGTGCGTGTTCACGCACCGGGAGACGGGAAGGAGGGAGGGGGGGGGTCCTTTAGCCACGTAAGTTTGTGTCGTGTTTCACATCGTCACCGCTAGATGACACCGTCCGTGAAGGCACGGCCGGCAAAGGTACTTATACATTGATATTCCTGTTAACTCTTTGCTTCGGGAATCGGTAGAAAGCACTTTTCTACCGATTGCCTGTACTCCCCGCGGGAACTGACGGTCAGAACACAGCCCAAGATGTCCGACTTTCGGGACGTCTGCGCGGTCCCGTACGTTACGTGCCGGTCGGAAAGCAACGCTTACATACGGTGAGGATCGGGCTCCAAACGATCATAACGATCGTGCCTTACCTGCAATCGAGATGTTAACGGTACTAGCTGTATGGTGCTGTCTCTGTCTGACTTCTGTCACCTGAACTCATCATCGGCGCCCCACCCCGCCCCGCTTCGCCAGGTCTAATGTGGAAGGTGTACTCGGCGTTTAAGAAATCGACCCGAGAGGAGGCCTCCGTGTTTGTTCTGGAGAAGCGGCTGATGGACCAGTGGGCACGTCGAGACCGCGACAACATGCTGGAGACGCTGAAACAGGGCGTCAGCCAGCTGACTCGGCTGCGACACCCGCGCGTCCTCACCGTCCAGCACGCCATGGAGGAGTCCAGGTCTGTCGTATACCCAGGGTTGTGCTCCACTTAGAGTCGGGAAGTAAAGTTGGACTCAAAACTGACTCGACTTAGCTTGAGTCGAGCTGCTTGATAAAATATGGAGGTTGAGTCAGAGTCGAGTCACATGTATGTCGCTTGAGTCAAAGTTAAGGGACACTGCCACCTTAGCATTATATTTGAGTTGAGATAGCCATTTTCCGTGCTAGGCATTGAAATTGTGCATAGTTTAAGTTAAAACAACCACTGAGGTCGAATCACAAAGGGATTTGAGTTTGGTTTTGACATCTGTAACACCCCCACTCCCCAGTCCCCAGTGTATTTGAACGGGGACCCTGATCCGATGTCGTCGTCACTCTTTACTAAATGTTGATGATAGTCGACTTTTTTACATTTGGCCATGCATTAGCCGTACATATGGCAGCGTAAAGGTTTACTCTGTTCCCGAAATTCCTTCATATGACGCCATCAACCCAAATATTAAAACTTTACTTTTTATGAAATTGAGCACTATTTGTGAGAAACAAATGTCATAATCGTGTTCGGCAGCAATTACTTCATATTTTGCACCACAAGCGGTGTACATTTGAGAACTTTTGGGAAGGTGGCATTGTCCCTTTAAGCCGCCTGGATGCTGCTTAAGTCAAAGCTTAGTGGACTCATCCTCCCGATGAGTCCAGGCTTGCCAACCCTATATGATGCAAAACCCAAATTAGGAGCAGCTAAATGATACATAGGTCTAAACAATGTTCTGGAATGTGAATTGGTGTGTTCAGCTGGTTTTCAACTCTACATTATTATCATAAGTGATAATCAATCAATCTTATATCTGAAAGTCATTCACGACACCACACACTCTGCTTGTTATCTTAACCCGTCGTTGGCAGGGGGGACGCGCCTCTGCCGAACTTTCGCAATAACTAAAAAAAAAACAGCAGCGCTATCAACGCGTAGCTAAGGGTGCCTTCTCATTCATATATTATACTTCTGTGCAAAAATTAAGCCTCTTCGTCAAAAATTAGATATAGCGAATTGAGTGACGTCACTACACACGAGTTTGACGAAAACATCATCTTAATTTTAGCCATACTAAGGCTGTTTTTGGAGACAAATGTAATAAACAACGTCAAAAGATTGGAAATGACAAGGGCTTTAAAATTGCTGTCTTGGATTTTCGATTTTGTTTTCACACACAAAAAAAAAAACACGATTGGAGTGGTCATTTTTTATATCAACATTGTCAAACATTAAAAAACGGGATTCATGTTCAAGAATGTCATATAGACAATAGCTAAGCCAAATTGCGAAAGAAATCTGTATTTTTGACTGACTTGCTGCTCCCTAAGTATGAGTAGCTCAATGCTCATGCCGTCATATTTTGCAATTGCGTTTCGTTTTGCCATTAGTGACATGCATACAAATACATTTCAGCACTGTATTTATGATACAAAATTGATCTAGAAACATGCGCTTGTATTTATATTTATCGATTACAAAATTTTAACCTTATGTGACCCGAGTCCTGACCTTGCCCGGAACTTTACAATAACTTCAATTAACTCGCGCCGGGGGAGGCGCTTAGGCGCCCCCTAGTGTTTTTCGAGGATAGTGTAAAAACGGCGGCGCTCAGCGCCGCTGTTTTTGGCACAGCTGTTTAGGCATCAATTACCCACACATTGTTAAATTATTGACCTCGGTTCATCTCAGGTCAGGTCACCAGGCCAGGTCATGTGACCCCACCTCCAAAAATGGTTGCGTTCCTACCAAAGCCACTGTTTTCGGCCGATCGGTTTCTTGTAGGATTTAATAAGAGCATGACTACCTAAAATTCGTATATCTCGGATTTTTTGTTTCAGTGACCTAAGGTTAGGTCAATTTCTTTTACTCCCCATTATAAGTGTATGGGGAAATATGAAAATAGTTTATTTTCTGAGGATATGCATGATATCAACCCAATTTGATCTGGATCATGTTATCATAGGCCGTTCTTGCAGACCCATGTGCAGTATTTGTTCTGCTACCCCTAAATGATCAGCCAAGGTCGTCCGAGGTCACTAACACCTTCTTGTCAATAACTCTCCGTAAAATCAAGGTAGAGAAGTAAAACTGGCACCAATGTGTTTGTCTCATCGAGACACGTCTCCCAATGTGCAACATGACTTAATTGGGTCACCACTTGACCTTGACCTGAGGTAACTTTGTTAATTCATGGGCGCCACATAACCACATAACCATTGGGTTGAGTCGCCCCTAAGCCCAAATCATCATCATATGCATGATTCAAAGCGTCCTGACGAGACAAGCACGATGGTGTCAAAATTACTGCGGTGTATTAATTAAGTAAACCGTTATTTGTGAAAAAAAAAAAAAAATTGTGCAAAAATTAGCCTTTTAACTTTCGATGACCTCTGGACCGTAAACTATTGACCTGAGCTCAAATTTGAGGACAAGTTGGCGATTGCAAATTTTGATTGATTTGATTGATTTGATTTTGATTAGCGTTTGATTGTTTTTCTTCGTTTGTTCCTAGCTAACATAGCTCCCGAGATTGTTTTGGGGTTATCTGGAGCGAAGTCCTAAATCTGGAAAATCTGACCTTTGATGACCTCTGGTGACCTTTATAATGATCTGATCAAAAATCACTGAAATAGTTTCAAAATATTTTTTGACAGGCTCTCGAACGAAGTTTTTGGTTTATGATGAGGTCCCATAGGAGTCGAGTTCGAGGGGGCGTCAAAGGGGAGCCCCCCGCCGCTATGGTGAAGGTGGCGCCGAGCACCGGCACAGTGCGGGTTAAATGATGTCAGGTGGTTAAATTATTTTCACTATCGAATTATACGTGTACAATAACCCATAAAACATGTGTTGCAAGACTTCTGTAGATATTTTGCTCATAGTTACCTTTTGAGACCTGACCTTGACCTGGACCTTTGCCAAAAAACTTAAGCTCATGTAGGATTTTTATTGTATCTTTAAGACCACTTGCCACGGTAGATACAAAATGATTCGTGCTATAGGCAAAGTCCTGAGCGCTGTTCGGCATCGCTACAAGTGCTTTTCGCCAGCTGACGTCACGGAAACAGACGCAGCAGGAAACGCTTCAGCCTTCAGGGAGCAGCTGCATATCACATCTGTGTTTGTCTGCATTTCAGTTTGATTTGTCTCATGCGCCACTATTGAAACGCATCCGCTAGCGCTCTAGCCGCTTCTGCGATTTTCCACTAGCGGAAATAGACTCTCCGCAGGCTCCACGGTTCCTATCGTGATGTCATCCCTTTCTGGCTTTTCATTTGCTGACGCCTGGTTGCCATGGAAAACGAAAGCGCTACTAGTGCTGCTAGTGGCCGCCGCTAGCGTGCATCCGAACAGCGCTCAAACAAAAGTCAGAAACCCATATTCGAAACAAATTATCATGGTTTGAGTCCTACTAGAATGCTACCATATTAAGTTTGATGATGATTGGGGTTTTGGGGCAGACCGACAACGATGGTCACATGCCGCCCAAAGCCATATTAAGTTTACAGCTAGCGCTTTTGTACTATACTCAGGGTTCTGAAATAGGATTACTACATTTTCGATTTTTTTTTAATATATTAAATGGGCGCATGACCCCTCTCCCCCTCTTCCCCCCCCCCCCCAGTGGGGCGCTGGTTAATCTAGCTACGGACCTGGCTGAACAGATACCGCTGATAGTAATGCAGTGATTTAATTCCATCATCCGATCTCTCGGTAGACGCCGTCTCGATCTTGCAATGCTTCCTGAGTGATGTGGCGCCATCCCTCGAAACGAGTGGCCAGTCAAGTGCGCCTAGTGTTTTTCTTACTCTGGAAAAAATGTCGCGTGCAGCCATTGGAATGCTTTTCTGAAACCAGAATCCGTACTGCATTCCGCGCTGTCAGTTGTGCCGGCCGTGTGACGCCGTGTGACGCCGTGTGACGCCGTGTGACGGCTGTGTGACGCCGTGTGACGGCTGTGTGCCGGCCATGCGTTGTTGACGGCCGTTAGTTTTTGTGACCGCCGATTGTGACACGCGGTCGTCTGCTGGCGGAGCGGATAGGTGATACCCGGAGAGTCATGGCACAATGTCATGCAGGACTTCATAGATTAATCACTTAAATCACCTGATCACGCACTCTAGCATAGTGTGGCGATCTTTCCACGTTACCGAGCGAGAGCCGTCGGCCACGGAGCCGGTGTTCGCCAGCCTGGCCAACGTGCTGGGTCAGACTGAGAACGTGCCGTCTCCGATGCCGGCGGCGCTGAAGGACCACCAGCTGCACCAGGTGGAGATCAAATACGGCCTGCTGCGGTGAGCCCCCCCCCCCCCGCCCCGACGAACGTCAGACGGACCTGACGTGACCTGGAACAGCTCACCTTACCCACCTGCTGCAAGATAACAGTGGCCTACAGCTGAAATGGTACACGCTAAGGTCTGGTCCATTTGTCAAAAAATATAATTTCGAAGAATTTAGAAATAAAGCTCTTGTCATTAGAATCACATTGCCGAGAGCTTCATTTCAAGCTATGGGTACAATAATTACGAGCGAGCGCGAAGCGCGAGAGAGTCCTCATTAGATACGGAATTTTCTCACATAAGCGGCCGACCTGACCCTGCCCGACCCGACGGGCCGACCGTAACGCTTTTCAGAAGCTTATATCATTGAAATCCCACATTATTGACAAGCGCCATCTGCATAGCCCCTTCAGTCAATCATGTTTATTTACATGCTTCGTCTCACGTAAGGGGTCAGCATGGCGCGTGGCACGTGCCGCGTCAGAGGGGTCATGTGACCTTGGATGAGAAATACCTGGATCGGCCACTCTCTGTCGGCGCCTTTGATGTAGGCGACCATGGCGGCCGCCTAGCGATGGAGGCGCGAAATAATCGACATACAGGAAACGGCCGGATCATCTCCGCCGCCGACCGCATCATCAAGCCGAACACGCCACCTCGTTATCTTCTGATCCAATAACAGCAGCGACACGCGCAAGCGGCAATAGAAAGCTCTCAATGAGACGCATCTGAAGCATACGCGAAGCATTTAAAAAGGTCACAGCCAGGTCAAGGGCCAAGGGTGACATGCCTTGAGAAACAGGTCAAAGGTCTCGGGTGGGGGGATGGGTAAAAGTTCATAGTTTTCCGAGCCTGTGTCAAATTGTTCAAAGGACGGGTATTGAAAGTGTCATCGCAATCGGTTGACAACTACGCGAGCTATTCCTGAAAAACCGAGGGGTGGCATCCCCTCCCCGGGCGAGGGTCGACCCGCCATTGGCTGGGGGGGGGGGGTGAATACCCCCTCAGGAATTTTCGTAATAGCTATAAAACGGAGCGCTATCAACGCCAAACTTCGGGTACCTTCTTTTACATCAATTGGACGTCTTCTGTGCGAAAAGAGAAAAAATGTTATAAACAAAAAATGAGATCAGATTCAGTGACGTCACTACACACCATTTTGACGCAAAAATCATCTAAATGTTAACAGACCGTACAAAGATCATTTATAAAGCAAAATGCAATACAAAACGTCAAAATATAGGAAATGCTAAGGGCAAAAATGTCTGTCTTGGATTTGATAAAATTTTGTTTTTGACCCCCAAATTGTTAAAAAATATGTCGAAAATGTCCTTCAAATATATTTATTTTGAATATAAAACGGAATATATGTTTGAGAACCACACATGGACAATACTAATTTTTAACCCTCGCTCTACGGGGTCCTAAAAGGACCCACCTGAGGTTTTTCTTGCATATTTTTTACACATGCTACCGATCTTGCTGACATTTGAAGTAGCTGAGATTACAACAATTATACGTATGCTGTCAAAATTGCATTGTAATTGGACTATCAGTTTAGGAGATTATGACGTTTTAGTGACGCTATGTGGGTGGAAAAACGATAAATGTTGGAAAAAAAATGCAGTAATTTGCGGCAATGTCAGATTACAAAAAATGACACCAAGAAATGATTTGTTTGCAAAAATAAACACTAAATCTTCATTTTCAAAGACTTTAAGGAACGGAATATATGTAAGACAACTGAGTTTGGACAATACTAATACAATTTTGCTTAGCAATATCTCTCATTTTGACAGGCAACATGCTGGTTCTTAATGCGTTGCTCTATGTTGCTGGTCGTTTTAGGACCCCCCCCCCCCGCAGGGCGAAGGTGAGAAAAGCTCCCGTAGGGCGAGGGTTAAATACATATCGTAATATTGTCTGACTTGAATATGGCTTGAAAGGTATGAGAAACTTATGCCGTATTTTTTAAAGTACTTTTTTTGGCTTTGATTGACCAGATTGTACTGTCGGTCGGCTTTTATTGACCAGATTGTACTGTCGGTCGGCTTTTATTGACCAGATTGTATTATGTTGTATTATCGGTCGGGTGGACCGTGCAGCTGTGTCAGACAGCTGATTATGTGTCTCCTCTGCCGCCAGCTGGGACAGGCGCTGGAGTTCCTGCACAGTGATGTGAAGCTGCTGCACCGTAACCTGTGTCCAGAGTCGGTGGTGATCAACAAGTCAGGCGCCTGGAAACTGGCCGGCTTCGAGTTCTGCCAGACCAACAAGGCGCCAGCGGACCAACCGGTATGTGACCGCCGCCGCCGCCACAGTGCCGCCGCCGCTGCACAGGGGGGTATTTTTGTCATTTAGCCGGAATTAAGTGCTGACATCCATGTATATGCGGTAGTGCATTCACGCTTAACATGTCAGCATCAGGCAAATCATTTTGACATTTTGAGGGCAAACAAGTTTCAGAAAACTTCAGTTCACGTATATATGACGTCTCTTGAAAAGGTCTTCACCGTTGCATGCTGAACAGGATGTAACTACTTTCATGTTGCTGTTAGCCGCATCTGGTTCATTTGTAGCAGCAGTCTTCAGTTTCGACTTGATGTGGCCAAATTTGTAGCAGCAGTCTTCAGTTTCGACTTGATGTGGCCAATACGGTTACCAACTCACTGGTGAAGGTCATATTAGGTCAAGGGAGGTTCATTTGTCCTCATGACCTGACCTGAAGTTTAAACGGCATTTACCGCCATTTGCCCCCGGAAATCGACCGAAGCAATACAGCATCATCGTGACAATCATGTATTACAAAGCATGTGAAATTTTGGAACCTGACCTAGCTGACCTTATTTGACCTGATGTGACCCTTCTGTGACATTGACCTGACCTTGACCGAAGTATGACTTGTGACCAGTCATTTCACGTGAAAAGACGAGACGGTTCAATTGTTGATAGTTCTCACTCAATTAAAGTAAAATTTAAACTTTATGAGCTCAAAGAAGATAAACGGGGAAGGTCACCGACTTCAAATGTCAGCGAAGACGGTTAACCCTGAGCTATTTGGAATTGAATAGATGAGATATGTCGAATGTCGTTGGAATCATTACGATCTAGGTATTGATTCGTTTCGCCCGACTGCCGCCCAACGTCCCTTGATAGGCGCTAGCACGTTCTAATCACACTACAAGACCAGTGCGCACAAAGGTTTGACCCAATGCTTGTTGGAAGAAATCTACGATGGTCAGGTCGGAAGTCTTAGAGATCAGTTTTATTTTATGCAAATACTCGAACAGTACGCTTCTCCGGTAGCACATGTCAAGAGCTCAAGCCTAATATATTCACCGAGCGTGCAAGCCTAAGAGGTTGCAGCAACGGACAAATGAATTTCACCGCTGTATTTGTGAGGCAAAACTGGTCCAGAATCATTATGCCCTTTGAATTTGGATTTCTCTATTTCGAATTTTGACCTGTGACCTGACCTTGAACTGAGCTTGACACTAACTTCATGTAAATGAAGTCAGGTGGTAAACTAACTATCACAATGAAATTATACGTGTAAAATGACCCATAAAACATGTGTTGCATGACAAGCCGTCTGACGGTACTGTCCTGGCCTGTCCTGTTCTGTCCGGTAGTCGTCTGGCCATGCTATGCTGTCCGGCAGCCGTCTGACCGTCCTGTCCTGTCCTGCCTGACAGCCGTCTGACCGTCCTGTTCTGTCCGGCAGCCGTCGTGGCCGGTACCGGAGTATGATCCGGAGGTCCACCCTCTGGCGCAGCCGTCGCTGGACTTCATGTGTCCCGAGTCGGCGCTGTGCCTAGAGCACACTCCCTACTCGGACATCTACAGCCTGGCGGCGCTGGTGTACGCCGTGTTCACCCGCGGCGGCACCGTGTTCAACTGCGCCGCCGACTGGTACGCCTACAAAAAGGCCATGAACGAGGTGAGACAGTGCTAAGGCCGGGGTAGCTGCATGTTTTGAGTTGTATGTGTGTGGTGGTAGGGGGGTGCCGGTACGAAGTGTAAAACAATGTGCATACTGCCGTAGTGTGTGAAAAGAGGAATGTGCGTAGGTAATATCCCGACACTGCATCCGATTTTAAGTTTGTTGAGCTTGTGTTTGTGAGGTTACAACAGATCGGTATTATGTTTGCTGATGCCATCAAATGGATTACAAATAAACATTAGATGATCTTGTCTGCTCTTTTGGCAATGTAAATCTCTGAAGTCTACGCAAAGTATTAAAATATTAATTCGCATCAATATTATTATTGCCCCAAAAGACTTCATGCCACAGCTTTTATTTTATTGTTCCCACGAGTGAAACCCTTTCAGACAGCCGATGTTTGAGAACGACAATCATTTGTTATTATAAATTTAATCCGACCGCTTGGTCGGTTTACCATATGCCGAGATATCCCTTTAACGTTAGCACGTGAGGGCGGTATAACATTTCAGCTCAATGTTATTTGATCTGGGAAAAACAATTTCTGCCCCGGGCCGAAATGTTTTCCCAAATCTCGTACAAATAAGTATAAAGAGTGAAAAAAGTGACTTAATGAACTAAGAGTTAGAAAAAGCGAAAAAAGAGTGTATGAATTAGAANNNGCTGGGGGCTGGGGGCTGGGGGCTGGGGGCTGGGGGCTGGGGGCTGGGGGCCGGGGGCCGAGGCGCCTGACGTACCGATCTTCTCCTGGTGGTTCCACAGCAGCCGGTGTAGCGCCAGCACGTTGGCGTCGCTGATGAACGAGATCGAGTGGCTGGCCTGGTCCACCGTCTCACAGTCAGACGCGATCTGGATGAAGAACCTGCCACACAGACAGACAAACACGCTTCAGGACAGACGCACACACAATCAGACACACACGCGTCTAAGGGCTGCAGATGCAAGACTACTATCTGCTGCAATGCAGGCAGAGAGCACACGAATATATGCACATAGATACCACAGACAACTGAGGCAACCATGCACAGGAACCAATTTTACACCGTCCAAATGTCGCTTGGTTGTCAATGAACATACATAAGCAAGATCAGATTCACTAACGACCGGCAAGCCGCACTCAAAGCACAAAGAGTAGCTACACATAACCCCCGCCGCGGCGCAGCTCTTACCGTCTGCCGGCCTCGAAGTTGGAGCGGAGGAAGTCGTTGAAGGAGAGCATGTGCTGCTCCTTGCTGAACTCGACATGGTTGGCGATGCTCTGCAGGATCTTGGACATAAGCATGAGACCGCGTTTGATCTGCGGTCCCGGCTGGCGGTCCACGATGCCCATCTCGTACGGCGCCACTGGAACGACAGGAAAACGGAGTGAACGAGATACCGCGATAGAAGACGGAATAATACATGCAATTTGTTTTTGTTTGTTATTGAACTTAAATGAAAAATACCTGACATGCATAGCCGAGTGGACAGGTTACAGCCGGAGCATATTTTACAGCACGATGCTAGTGGCTAAAACCAAGTAAAGACTGTCCGTCCATATTATGCATTGAAGCAGCCAGCAAAGGTCCTAATCAGCACCAACCTATTGTCAGTCATATACCATACATCAGCCCCATTATCAGAAATGACCAACGTGTCAGTAAGCCTTGTTTGTTTGTTGATTGGGGTTATAGGGCGCAACAACTGAGTCAGCAAGCCTTCATCGCAGTCTAGTCACACAATACCCGCCGAGAAAAGCATCTTCCGTCTGAGAGATATGATTCCCCACTCCCTCGCCGTACCGATGGCTGGGTTGATGAAGCGCAGGAAGATGACGGTGCCGACGGCGCCGATGTTGTTCTGCGGGAACTGCGGGAACCGCTTGCTGAGCACCTGGTACAGGCAGTGGCACATGATGCGCAGCTGAGACGGGAACCTGCCGAACAACAACAGCATCGAGTGATGTGGAGTCATATCGTCCTGCAGTAAATACAATAGAGTACATCCCACTTCTCACTCTCAGACATCAATGGTTTCGCAATGTGCACGCCGAGTGCATGTTTAGTCTAACCAAAGCTAGCCAAAGCCAAAACGAATGAGTAAGATCAATAGGCCACAAACATTAACTAACGTATTATAAATATTCGCAAAGTTCAACTCGCTAACGAACTTCGCTCTAGCGGATGCAAAACCGACTGGCTGATCAACTTCAGAACCAACCCACTGAACCACAGGGGTCGAAAAAAATGAAAAGTGGTCGCCAACGAAATTCCATATCAAAGTGGTCGCCGCAGGGATGGTCGCCGCAGGAATGGTCGCCGCAATGGTCGCCGAGGGTCGGCAAAAACAAAGTTTCTAAGTGTTTTGAATTTATGTCATCAATAAGCGTTTACTGAAGGTTTAACAAATAGGTAACTAGGATACCGGTGTGGTTCGAGGTTAGGGTTGGAGATTTAGGTACTGAAGCTCTTATTTTGCCCATGGTCATGCAGAAGTGGTCGCCAGGTTCAAGCAAAGTGGTCGCCAACGAGGTTGGTAGGACAGAGCTTTTTTCAACCCCTGCTGAACCATCCTGAGCCTCGCTGTTGTCCCACCTGTCTAACCACCCTGAGCCGCCTGCCCACCTTTCTGACGACGAGATGATGCCGTTGAAGACCTTCTGCGTCAGCTCCATCAGGTTGCTGCGGTTCTCGTCCACTGTCTCGGCCGACTCCAGCCGGGCAGGGTCCACTTCGTACCGCTTATTCGGCTCGTTCATCAGTTCTGAAGTCAGAGAACAGCACGTCAGCTAACGCTAGTTTCATCAGATCGGACCAACACGGGCTCAGCGGTATATAATAACAGAATCGCCATCAAAAGTCGTGCCGGAACCGTTTGTATGCGAATCTAGCGGCTTAACATACGCAAGCATTTTGGCGCGAGTCGGCGAGGTGGTTGCTTTAAATCAGCCCATCAAGCTGTCTGAAATCCCCCGCACCGCGGAGCACCAATTATAAGCAATTCAGCAGTGAAAATGGGCATGGTTTATCGCCTATCCCGACGACCATTCAGCATTGCTGCCACGAGGCGGGGAGGGCGCGTCGCCTTCCCGTTCCCCCGCCCACAACAACCCAGAGCCGGACCAGAGCCTGAGGCCCGACCCACACGGGTGCGTTTTTTATGCGTTGCGTTCCGTCACGTCTCGATGCCTCTCAGTGTGTCTCAATACGTCTCAATACGTCTCAATGCGTCTCAATGCGTCTCAATGCGTCTCAATATGTCTCAATGGGTCTCAATACGTTGCATTGAGACGCATTGGACGCATGGAGACCCAATGAGAGGCATCGAAACGTGGCGGAACGCAACGCATGAAAAACACAGCCGTGTGGGGCGGGCCTAACACACCCACCTTTGATGAGCGGCTCCAGCATGTTGTGCAGGTAGCTGGTGCCGTAGATTTTGAAGCAGAACGCCATGATCTTGGAGCCGAGCGAGTTACCCCGCAGCAGCGTCTGCATACAGTCGGTGATCTCCACCTCCTTGTAGAACATGTTCCACAGCAGTTGGGGCAGCAGGTGCTTGGCGTCGAACAGCGTGACGAACACGCGCGCCAGCTCGTCCTGTGGGGGGGGGCGGCGGGGGGTAGGTGACGCTCCATGTAACGCCACGATTCAATGCCAGCTTACTAATTAGCACACACTCAACAGAAGCTTGTCAAAATATCGCGTTAAGCTGAGGTACCACAGGCCAGCATAACCGTCTGAGGACGGCCGTCTGAACTACAGAGACAATTCTCCTCTGCACCCCTCACTCTCTCACCTCTCACCTCTCACCTCTCACTTCTCACCTCCTCACTTCTCACTTCTCACCCTGAACCTCTCACCTCTCACCCTCCCCTCACTCTCTAGGCGTGCCACGGCCAGAAAATTTCCCGCAACAGCCAGTGAGGCGGCTGACTAACTGATCTGAGCGCGTCCCGCTCAGGCGACATCCCGTCCCACCGCGCCGCGGCCAGGTGTCGCTGCCCGACTCACCATCTGGTTGGTGGTCACCACACTGGCCAGGGCCATGGCGATCGGCAGCTCTCCCTTGTCACCAATCATCGTCACCAGCTGCACCAGCTGCTCGAACCTGCACACACACACAGACATGTACACATAGTCATTAGTCAGCTGGCCGTGCATCCAGAACACGACCAGGAGACGTCTGGACTTCCCCCGTGTTCAGTTACGGCAAGAAGATTACCAAACGCACGCCGCAAAAAGCGTGCAATGCGGTCATATACGTGATAAGAGCAAATGAACACACAACAGCATAATCGATGAACAATTAAAAATAATTGACGAAAGTAACAGTGTAGCTGGCGGCATCGCGGCGCTGTGCCTACCTTAGCGTAGCTATGCCTCCACTGTCTCACTTGCCTCACCTGTCTCACTATGTCTCTGCCTGTCTCACCTGTCTCACCATTCCTCACCTGTCTCACCTGTCTCACCATTCCTCACCTGTCTCACCTGTCTCACCATTCCTCAACTGTCTCACCTGTCTCACCATTCCTCAACTGTCTCACCTCTCTCACCATTCCTCACCTGTCTCACCTGTCTCACCATTCCTCACCTGTCTCACCATTCAACTGTCTCACCTGTCGGCCAACACGGTCTCCGCCAGCATGTTGAACTCCGTGCCCTGCTGCAGGATCTTGGTCAGCACCTCGATGACAGCGGCGCGGGTCTGCAGGTCCTTCCGGTACCCCAGGGCTGCAGGTCACACACCCAGAGGGTCAAACACGCACCCAGTGAGGACACGGTTCCAGTTCCGGGCCGTCACAGACGCGTCACAAGATGTGTCACCAGTTGTTGTTGTTAACTTTTGTTGTTTATTGGGGTTTTGGGCGCGCCGACAACTAAGGTCAATTTGCGCCCAGTTGTTGTTAACTGCTCTTGTCATCCAACGAACAATACTGACATGGGAAATCGCCGTGACGACTCGTCACCGCAATTTCCCATGACAATATTGTCCGTTGGATGACGAGCAGTTAACGACATCGGGCAATAGTTTGACATCGGCAGTATGAAGAATGCCCCCCCCCCCTCACCCACCGCCCTCGACCTCCTTTCGGGGGTAAGTTGGTACTGTGCGAGGGGCGGGGATTTCATGACTGCCGATGTCGACTATATGCCCGATGTCAGTTTAAAAACTGCTCGTCCATCCAAAGAACAAGAGGTGCAGAACGAGGAAATTGGCGGCAACGCCACCTAATGCGGGGGACGAGGCGCACGGGCATGCTGCCCAGGCAGAGGCGTAGACAACACAGTAACAACTGCTCCGCATCAGCCCCCCAAACCCAACCCAAACGGACGCGCCCACTGCTTTATGACTGCACACCTAAAGCAAATCTAACAAAGACATGATAGCTGACGGATCACACACGAACCATCATGCACAAGAACACCACCTACGAAAAAACACTTGGTAATACATACATATACAATAGTCGACATGGCGATAATGCACCGTCAGCCTAGCCCTTGTCTGGTTCAAATCGCTGACGTACGTCTTGCCGTCAAACACCGCGCAGTTCGCGACAGTCTGTCTGGTCTCACTGAGCGGAATGACTGCGAGTCGCGTATCATGGCGCGATCTATAACTCACGTAGCGAGTAGCTGAGTCCCGAGTCGATGTTGGCCCCCAGCAGGTTGGACATGGCCTGGAATGGTGGCGTTCCTGAGCGCGGTTGACTCCTCTGTCTGGTAGCCGTGTTCAGAGACCTCCTTCTCGCCCTGGGACTCGGTGTCGTTCAGCAGGTTCATGAACAGCGTCAGGTACCTGGCAGTGCAGTCAAGTGTTAGTCATACGATAGCGAACACATTACAAATGTATATTTCCAGACAAAAGCCAGACAATCAAAACTATCCAAACCAAGCCTACACACAATTATTCATTTCCTAAGCCTACACGGTCTTATGCAATATACAAAAGAGCAAAACCTTACATCATAACGCATAATTACATTCGATGCTTCGTCCAAGTTCGCCAATGGCGGGGATATAATGGGTGCTTAGTACTTACTTTGAGAAGAGGTCTGACTTGGCCTCCATCAGATCTCCCCGGTCCGACTCCTCGGCCTGAAGCGGCAGGCCGCGGAGCAGGGCGGCCACCGCCTCCATACAGGCCTGGTCCAACATCCTGCCACAGACCACATACACGGTCAACGTCAGGCAGCGGCACACTATACGCATCACACAGAACGAGGTTACAGAGACGAGAACCACTGGCGAAGCTGTAGCCGTCATACCACACAACGTGACTAGGGCTTTCTGAAGTCAGACCCCCCCCCCCTCCCCTTTAGCCGCCGACAACGACAGGTGACAAATTTACATCAGCTGAGAAACGATCGCGACTGTAGCATTGACCTGGGGAGACAAGACCATCAACCGATACCGACTGCGACTGCAAATGAGACTGCGACTGAGACTGCGACTGTGACTGACCTGGTGAGACTGGTAACATCTCCAGAGCCGGGCGGCGCCAGCTGGTGGCTGTTGCCCATCACCCAGTCGGTGAGGTACTCGACCATCTTGTTCCTGAACTTCATCTCCTGGCGGAAGGCGAGGTCGTCCCGGTGCTGCATCATGCGCTCCACCAGCTGGCACAGCTTGGTCTTGATCTGGATCGTGTGAACCGTGATGTCCAGGTACCGTACGTACCTGAGACAGCGTCAGACGGCCGCCGGTTAGACGCTGGGAGCAACAAGTGCCCGATTTGAGCGAACGGCAACACACTCAATTTGTCTACGGTTACACCATTACTTTACAAATATACCATAGGAAATGCTTTAACCCTCGCCCTACAGGAGCATTTTTCACCTTCGCCCTACAGGGGGCGGCCTGGTGAGCCACAGGGCGGGACAAGCCCCCCTGCCCTGTCTAACTTCCAAACCACAGCAACATGACGAGCAACGCGGAAAAAAATGTGCCCTGTCTTGTGCAGGACATCTGAATGGAGTATCTTTTTTTCCAGGTCAATGGGGACTTTCCAGCGGCAAGCGAAAGATGTCAAAATTGATCCAAGTCCACAAATAACAATTTTGCTCGGACCGCTCGAATTCTATTAAAGTTATGAAAATAAAATGATTTAGTTAGCGTCAAGTTGTTGGTCTTTGAATTAGCTATCTGACAATATATTGATTTTTAGGTCTGGGTTAGTTAATGACCTCTTAGATCACGGAAATCGTCACCATAGATGATTATTGCTATGGACGATTAGCATTAAGCAACCTCGACTCGATCACGTCCAGAATAGCGATCAGAAAACCCAAAAATTAAAAAATGATAAATGCAAATAAAAGGGCATGTTCCTAGACCAGTTTTGGCTCCTGAATACAGAAAATATATAGTTGTTCGCATCTGGTCAACAAAAGTAAAAAGTGAATTAAAAAATACGTCACAAGTTTATTAGACTTAGGAAGCCATCACTAAGTCAAAAATAAAGATATTGGTTTTAAATTTGGTTTCGTTTTTTTATAACCAGTTCTCTCACATATATTCGGATTTTTACAATTATCTTTGAAAATGTTGATTTTGTGGGGATTTTAGAAAAATGGGGGTCAAAGGCCCAAAGTTTTGACATTCCGAAATAGTCATAATAAATAAAATTTCATTTTCTGTTTTTTTCTGTTTTCCGTTTGCAATTTTGCTCCAAAACTTTTTTTCTGTGATTTTTTTAACATTTATCGTTTTTTACAAACAAGACGTCATCAAAACGTCATTATCACCAAAACTGCTCGACCAATTTCAACGAAATACCGTCAGGATATGTATAATTGTTGTAAACTCAGCTACTGTAAATTTCAGAAATATGCGCAGCATGTGTAAAAAATTATTCAAGAAAAATATCAGGGGGGCCTGTCAGCCCCCCCCCCCTCGTAGAGCGAGGATTAATATACCAGCGGAAATAACTAATTAAATTGCATTATTTTGCAGTTAACAAACCGATAGATACTTTCTTTGCCATGATTTACCAATAGAACGAGTTACGAGACAACGAATTATTCCTGAAATAGCGGTTCAGTTTCTATTTGAATGACTTTATACCGTAAGATACTCACTTTATTTCCCCCGACTGGACACTGCGGCTGTTCGGCCGGTCTCAGTGCCGCCGACACTTATACGGGCCGCTGAGCTCACTGATCACCCACTGGTCACACACCAGTCGGCTGAGCAGTGACGAGTACCACACCACTGTCCAGATGCCCCACAGCGCGGCGGCGGCGCGGGCAGCCGCTGCATGTCGGGACCTCCCGCGGGGAGCTGGGGAGATCCCGATCACAGCGAGAGGGAGGGGGGCTGAGGAGACGGGAGACACGGAGCCGAACGCAGTGACGGGGCTGGGAGGTGGTGTGATAAGGCGTGACATGTGGTGGAACGGGACCGGAAGACCAGATCGGACTGAACCGGACCGGACTGAACCGGACCGGACCAGGCTGAACCGGACCAGGCTGAACCGGACCGGACTGAACCGGACCTGACTGAACCGGGCTGAACCGGACCGGACCGGACTGAACGGGCTGAACCGGACTGGACTGGGACTGGACTGGACTGAACTGAACTGAACTGAACTGAACTGAACTGGACTGAACTGAACTGGACTGAACTGACTGGACTGACTGGACTGACCGGACTGACTGGACTGAACCGGACTGAACCGGACTGAACCGAACTGAAACAGACTGGACCGGACTGAGCCGGACTGAGCCGGACTGAACCGGACTGAACCGGACTGAACCGGACTGAAACGGACTGGAGCCGGAGTGAAGCCGTAGTGAACCGGACTGAACCGGTACTGAACCGGACTGAGCCAGACAGGACGATACGGAAGTGGACGGGACAGGACAAGACGAGACTGAACCTCACCTGACGATGCAGAGCATCATGGCCTCAATGGAGCTGACGCCCAGGTGCTCTGCCGGCTGCTCCATTTCGTTCTCCAGCACGTTCTTCATGATGAAGATGATGTGCTCGATGAACTGCGTGTTGTTGTCGTTCATGATCACCTGTCGGAGCCGGCAGCGAGTCAGCTCTGTTGGCCCCGGACTCCTCTGATGTGCCACACAAAGACTGGCCCCGCCCGGTACATCACATCGACACGGGCGTCCCATGGGTGACCGTGAGCGGCCTGAGGGTGTCCCACGGTTCCCGGGGTGTCCACGCGTGCTCCACGTTATTGCACGTACAAGTAATTATCTAGAACTAGAGACAGCCTACTGTCGAACAATCGTGCTCAATGCACAAAACACAGTGTATCACAGGGCGAGACTCGGATCCGACACCCACCAAAGTCCCCGTCCCCGTCACTGAACATACCTGGCCCTGCGAGTCGAAGAACTTCTCCACCATCGCCTTGATCTGGTCGAAGAGGATGGGGTACAGCAGAGGCGACATCTCACAGCCGACCAAGTCCTTCACGTTCTTCTGAATGGTGGTGCCGAACTTCTCATGGGAACACACCAGCAGGTGCAGCAGGTTCCCGATGAACCTGGCGGTACAGACAAATGCACGCAGTCAGCAAACGCCGGAAAACTGCAATGTGTTTGGCTAGTGGCACTTGGAGCAGCAACTTCCTTAAAAGACATCACACATGCAGTTATATAGCACTATGACGTATAGGTTATAGTCATGAAAGACATAGAAGCAAAGCTTGAGTACTAGAATACTAGCAAACTGCTGACATCCAATTGCTCCATCGCGTGATAGAAATCCCCCTTGACTCAATATGCATAATGATGTGATATTGCATACTCACTGTGTAACTTGACATACTATGTGACGGGACACACTAAGTGACGGAACAATATACTCACTGTGTGACGGGGCAGTACTGCACGTCCTGACTGGACCCCGAGAGCGCGTTGTACTTCTTGGCCGCGTCGCTGAGGTTACAGTTGGCGAGCGAGCGGCTGGCGGTTGGCCGCGGCAGGCACACGCCGCCCAGCGAACACAGGAAGCCGGTCATGTTGAACCACTCGTTGATCTGATCCTGAGGCACGAGTAGTAGGCGAGGGACGTGAGGGGAAGGTATGATGGCGGACGGACCCAGCAGGGCTACTCATCAAGAGGTGGACAGATGACGCCATGGTCAAACAGCGGCACATGTAATATAGTAGGATAGCACGCGATTGGGCAATTCACGCACATGAGCAATCTGGACCTGAGGACTGAGGCCACATTCGCGTTGACGCTTTATACCCCGGATGCGGCAGGTTTCTGATAAGATGAACGCATTAGATTAATCTGCAATAAAAAAAATGCTTCATTTAGCAACTGAAACACCACGCACCACGCATCGTTAGACGAAATAATCTTCAAGAGAGCTCAACAAACGATTATGTTTCGAGTCGGGAACCGATTTCCTCAGTCATATCCTCAACTTCTCCCAGCCCGCCTCCTCCTGCTCATCAGCAACGCATCAACCAACCTCTCCAGGCTACTCAGCGAACACTCTAACCTCCAGCTCATGCTCTTGACGTCTGGGTGGGAAGCGCGCCGTTGCCGGTCCTGTAAAGCGTCTCCGATAGCTGCGGGCGTCCGGCTTGCCCTTGTTGAGCACGTGCAGCCGCGTCACGTGGTTCCACTTGTTGTACGTGTCCTCCCAGGCGTTGAGGCCGCCCGGCGTACAGTACTCGATTCGCCGCAGCAGCGCCATGATCCGTTTCTGGAGGGCGGCGCGGCCTGCAGCACGTGTCCGGATGGGTCACGGTTACAGCTGGTATAGACGGGTGTAGGGGATGGGAGGAGATGGCAGACGGTACTGCAGAGAGGCGTCCACGACAGACCGAGACGACGGTCTCGACAGGACGGCATGCAGATAAAAAGCGTTCTTAAAAAGAAGAATGTACGCCGATACTTGAATAATCCCTAAGTGTGCAGATACAATATACATACAGGCCCCTGTCCTGTCATTGTCCGCGGTTGACCTGTAATGTAAGATGTATGTGTCCACTGCACCAACAACAAAACATCCACTGTAGCTGAAACACCGGAACAGATAGTACAACACCAAACAGCGGCACCAACACTGGAGGCATGCAGCAACAGACGGACGGCACCAACGGAAGACGCAATCACCACTGAAAACAACACCGACTGAAAACGGTCAGAATCGTCACCACTAGCTGCAGACGAGAAGAAATTCAGTAGAGACTGACAACGCCGGCGCAAACGACGGCGAGATAGCTGCCCTGCTACGGGGTCGCTGAAGACACGCGTGCAGCTCCGCCTAACACGCTCAACAGAACCGCTCAAACAGAAACACATACATGATCAGATTAACGAACAGGTCAGTCAAGGACGCATCAGCTGCTCCGGGACAGGGTGGTGCCAGGCGCTGTAACGATGTGGGATATGATGGACGATGGTGCATAGAGTTGCACCATCGACCATCCTGAACCACGACGTCTGCAAGGATGAAACCGAACGCGTACTGTTAAACGTAAGGTTCCCATAGGTTTGTCTGGAGCAGTTCTCGGGTTCATGGCCAATGACAAAAAGGTGTTTGGTAAAAAGTTTTACACATGATTGAGCTCAGACCAAAGGTGACAGAATGTAGCGCTATAGGAGTATGGGAAGTCTTAGACCACAGATATGCAAATCTAGGTAATAGCATGCCAGTTGTAAAAGGTACGATCAGGGCTCACTACGAGAAAATATAATATTACAGGCTTCAGTATCAAGTATTTCATTGAAAGTTTCAGAAGGATTAGCAGCATTTGATGCAGCCATTCTCAGGGCGTCACTGGATGAGGTCTAACAATGGCGAGGTGACCGACCCAACGACGTCAGCAGAGGTCTGCAAGGGCCCAGCACTTTGTCCCTGGAGCCGCTACGAAATTAAGAACCACTGCCTGGAACGGGACCAGCCGGAACAGGCCAGGCTGGGCTATGGTACAGGACGGGATACGGAGGCAATGCAGGGGCACAGACTAGGCGGCAGCAGGGACGGCTGAGAGACGGGGGTCTGAGCGCCGCGGGCGGGACAGAGTACGGCGGCCGGAACATGCAGCAGCAGTGGCGGCGGTGGTGGCGCTACGTTACCGGTCAGAGTGGGCTGCACCAGCGAGCGGGCGTCCTTCGTGGCTGGACGAGACACGCGGTGCGGGGTCAGTCACAGCTGTACACGGCCCGGCACAGTGGCGCCGCCGCGAGTCAGATACAGAACTACAGAGTCACGCACAGTGACAGAACATACACGCACACGTACCAAAACCCGTACAGGCACACATACACCCACATGGCTGAGTGCGGACACAGTGTCAGCAGGTGAAAAATCAACAGAAATTGAAATGTGGAGACGGATTTTATAACTTTGTTTGTGCCAAAATGCAGCACATTTGAGGCCTTTATTTAGCGATTTAAATTCTCGGGAAACCGCAAATCCGGAATTGGATCCGAAGCAAATCCAAAACACTTAACACAAATAAGTGTTGTTTAATACATAAATAAGTATAAATCCGACACCATGTTGTAGAATTTCATCATTCCGCCAGCCAACGTCGGGCAGAGCAACACCGGATAGACACGGCAACACCCACACAGTATTCAATGTCATCCAAGGGCGCCGCCACCTTCTGAAAGTTGGGAGGGGGAGGACGGAGACATTTTAAAGTTGATTCTTTTCATAGGCGGAATGTTGGAATCTGAACATGCTGGGGGACGCGTCCCCCAACCCCCCCTATCACCTCTGTTTCTGACGCACATGATTTCAATCAAAAATTACAGACACAGCAGCCACACGAGTCTTCAACGGTTTAGCCGACAGCTGACCGGTCTTGCATTACGGCAGTGCAAAATCGCACGCGAATTGCATCCGTTGCAATCTAAATGGTCTGTCCGTACCAGGCCAGACATTTTACTTTGTTCACATCCAGTTCATTGTATATATTACAGCGTCGTTCTACAATTAAGGGAGTGTGCACTTACTCTTTTGAAATGTCAAATATATTTTTCTTACGGTAGAGCCAACTGGTCTATTATTGGCTTACGAGTAAAATTCACGTTCTGAAGCCCCTTTAGTTGAATTTTTTACATTATATTCTGTTTTGCATTTGCGCTTTTGTTTCAAAAACTTCATACAACGGATTCGTCACTATAAACAGAGTAGTAGCGAAGATGTTACCTATATGAATGGCGCATCTTAGACCGATAAACAAACCCTTATGAGCAATTATGAGTTTGTTTACAGTGATCAAGGAATCTGTTCGGCAGCGTTATCAGTGCTCACGTATGTTGTTTTGCTATTGGCAGAGCTAACAATATATGCTAGCGTTTGTAATTTAAAGGCACTGCTGCTGTTAGCGAAAGCTCTCTGGCGACCATCGATAATTAAATTCTTCCACGAATGTTGATTGCGACTATGAATTCTCAGCCAACTAAAATGAATCTGGGGAAATGAGGCATATGCTAAATTCAGAAAAATCTGTTCTCAGACTAGAAGTCAACAACTTCACAGACCAATATGACGTAGGCACACTCCCTTCTTTAGCCTTAAATGAACTATATCATTCTAGAATCCAGGTAAAACCATTCTGCCAAGGTAACATCAGACGGGACAATCCCAGACATGAGCCAGTAAATACGTCCTGTCCGACTAGTGTCAACGCGGGGCGACTACACCCACTAGCGTTTAAACATCTTAAGTGCCAGGGCGATAAGTCATGAACCAGTACATACATCGAAATGTCTTCCTGAAAATGTTAATCGGACATTGTATTTTACAATAAGGTGACCCACCCAGGAATATCAAAATAGGAATTCGTCGTCATCTCCCATTGGTCAAACAACCGGTGTTTTTCTTTTCTTTTCTTTTTGTCTTGTTTAATTACAGTTTGACAAGACAAACAAACACGAGAGGCGCACCCGCTCTGAAACGCACTCCCACTGGTGGAACACCCGGTCAGTCTTGTGATGTCATGGGACTGAGTGATGACTGTACGATAGCAATACCCTACATCGTAATGATTGTGATTACCTGCACCGCATATATGCCCTATGCTAAGCTAGCTTGCCATTCACCTAAAACAAGATTGCGCAGGCCGGGCAGGAACTTTATTTCACATAGTTTACGAGCTGAAGTTTTTTTGGTACTTAATTTACGACTAAATTAAAATTTAACAAGACCGCGTCTCAAAACGTGTTTGACGCTTGGGCATGTTTGAAACATATGTAAAAACGTGTAAGAGAAAATTAAATTATTTTCGTGTCATTGAGGCAGCGGATCTGGGTTCGAGCCCTATGTTCCGATTCCGGGGTCCGGCGTTCGTCCGTGTTCCGTGTTCCGTGTTCCGTGGTCCGTGTTCCGTGGTCCGTGTTCCGTGGTCCGTGGTCCGTGGTCCGTGTTCCGTGTTTCGTGTTCCGTGTTCCGTGTTCCGTGGCCCGTAGCCCGTGTTCCGTGGTCCGTGTTCCGTGTTCCGTGTTCCGTGTTCCGTGGTTCCGTGTTCCGTGGTTCCGTGGTCCGTGTGGCCCGTGGTCCGTGCCTAGGTGCAGGGCTGCAGTAGTGGGCCCGGATCTGAGACTCACCGGTGGTGAGCAGCTGGGAGGCGGCGGCCAGCTCCTGGTACACTGAGTAGTTGGGCAGCAGCTGATTCACCGTTACCTCGTCAGACACAGACCTGTCGTATACAGATCAATATTAATATAGCTTGAATATATTTTATTGAACGCATATCTCTGCATACATTAGCCTGCAGGCGGTGATATGTCATTATCCACCTGAGCCAACGACGATCCATCGGCTGCCCAGCGAGCAACCACCGTCACAGGACGTCTCATTCGATGTCTCAATGTCTCGGTCTGTGTGTGGTGGATGAGAGGCAGAAAAGGGAGACTCACCTGATCTCGGCCTCCTCACAGAGCAGGGAGAAGCAGGACATGGCCACCAGCACGGCGTCTATGTCGATGCTCCACAGGTACATGAACAGCACCACCTAGCGCCCAGGGCAGACAGCGGACGTGTTACAGGCGGGTAGATAGCAGGGCAAGCAGCGGGCCGAGCGGGCGAGTCGTAAGGGGGCCGGCCGAACGCAAGGACGTCAGGGGAGCTGGCCCTCAATGGAAATAACATGTTAAGGTGTGAAGCTCAGTGGAACGCAGAAGATACCCAGACTACCCCCCTCCCCCTTCCCCTCATACTTATCCGCACAACAGTGAGCCCAGCATATGCATTTTGACAACAGTGCCATGTGTAGCAATGGAAATACTCTAAAACCGACAACAGCCAAACCGCAGCCATTGATCTACAGCAGACGATACATTATTATACAGACGATTCATACAGACGATCCATGCGTATCGCCACCTGGACCCTCTCAGTCGTCGCTTCCTCGCGTCCCATGAGTCCTTGTCAGTCGGCAGCACACTTCGCTCTCTGGCCCTCCCAGCAGACACTGGCTCGTGCCCGGCGCTCCCTCCACGACACACCCACCTCCAGTTTGATGTGCGCGTGTTTGCAGATGGCCTGGTGACTGCCGATGTTGGCGTGGTCGCGGTGTTTGAGCAGGAACGTATTGCGGCAGACCAGCACCTCCCGCAGCCACTTCAGGATGTCTGTGTAGTTGATGATCTGGTGCTGGATCAGCTTCTGAGTCGTGGAGAACAGTACCTGGGAACTGCAGACGCACACACAGATACACGGTGATGTGAGTTAAGTGTTCCTCTCTGTCTCTATCATGGAGAACAGCACCTGGGAGCTGAAAACGTACAGACACACACTACCAGTCATGATATTGGTGTTTCATAGACAGCAAAAGCAGGATGTTGAGGTTATGGACGAACCAACTACAGGTAGTTATAGGGCAAAGGAAATAGATTACAAGAAGGTGCTGGAATCCAGTCCCCAGCCACTCGTCTCGTAACTTCATCCGCTGCATCATAACATGATAACGTATACTAAGACTAAACCCCATACCTTTCCTAAAAATAACCGTTGCACATCAGACGTCCTCAGAAAGCCTGACGTCCCACTGCCTCCTCTCCCGCCTCACCTGACGTCCCAGAACGTGTTGATGACCGACTCTGGGTTCCAGTTCTCGATCTTCTCCGGCTGGTGCAGCACCAGCAGCGCCTCCATGGCCTCCGCAGCCACCTCGGGCATGGTGGCGTTGTGCACCAGCGACACCAGCCCGTTGATCAGCTCCAGCGTTGACGACTGGATCTCAATGCCCGTCTTGCCCTGGTTCTGTAACGCCGAGCGACAGTGTGGATTACATTTCAGCAGACGGGGACACGATGAGACGTAGTCAGCTGACAACTGGAGAGAACGGACATTGACCGGGGGGGGGGGGACTGACAGACGCCATCACGGCAGAGTCGCTGTGGATCGTCTCATTTTCATACAGACGATGGGACGGTAACTGCAAGTTTCAGGAAGCATAACGTGACAAGTAAATATCCCTTATTTATAGGCGAGTCATGCGTAGTGCCACAATAAACACAAACGATGGAAAGTCTACCATCACGTAGCTTTAAACATTCTGCAAGGAGCTGGCTTCGGCATTGGTCGATGACCATCAACCAATCCATCTGGCTCCGAATATTGTTCCTCGCCATCTCGGAACCCCCCCCCCGCCCCTTCCACACACGGCAGCAAAGGCCGGCGCGCCCTCCGCGGCGGTGCGGCGCCACGGAGGGCGCTGCGGCCTGCTGCCGTAGTGTGGATGGGGGTTTCCGATGATGGACGACACACTCACGTTCAGAGAACTGGAACAACACACTCACGTTATGCGACAACACTCACGTTCAGCATGAGCATGGGGTCGGCGTGGATGAGGCGCACCATCCAGAGTAGCAGGCTGCGGCAGGTGAGGCTGTCCTCCGACGAACGCTCCTTGAACTTCATCGGGTTCACCTTCTCCTTCAGCGCCAGACTCTGCGCGGTGGGACAGCAGGGGGGACGGTCAGACGCGGCACTCCGCCCAGAACAGGGAGTTTCATCATCAACATTTAATCTTTACCGCATAGAAGGCCGTGTACACATACAAGCCGTATCCATCTCGTCCACATGTCAATACCGAGGCATGGAGGCATGGGGGCACATCTTATCCGCTCCAAGTGAGCGGCTTACGGAGAGGGGCATTGGACGCAAGGACAGGGTAGGACAAGACAGTCACAAAATTAAGACAGGGACCGAATGGACCAGGACGGACCAACGCGACCAGGACGGGGTACCAGGACGGACCCAGGACGGACCAGGACGGACGCAGGACGGACCAGACGGACCAGGACGGACCAGGACGGACCAGGACGGGGACCAGACTGGACCAGGACGGGACCAGGACGGGACCAGGACGGGACCAGGACCAGGACCAGACCAGGACCAGGACCAGACCAGGACCAGGACCAGACCAGGACCAGGACCAGACCAGGACCAGGACCAGACCAGTACCAGACCAGGAGCAGGACCAGGACCAGGAGCAGGAGCAGGACCAGGACCAGGACCAGGACCAGGACAGTCAGGACAAAAACAGCGACAGAAACAGCGAAGACAGCGACAGCACAGAACCTGCAGGACAGCAAATGACATCACAGAACAGGGCAGTACCACAGGACGGCAGCCTCACCTGGATCATCTTCAGCGGTGTGTGCGAGCCCGGCCCGGCTGACTGTGAGACCTTGTTGAGCGTCTCCAGGAACATGTGCCGCAGCTGGGCCGACCTCGAGTACATGATATCGATCTGCGGCCACCACGGCAGCCGCGACTGCGTGATGATCCTGAACAAACACACGGAACGGTCAGCGTTAGCTGGGAGCGCTTAGCGTGATACTGATGATCCTGCATGGCACATACGAATCGGTCAGTGTTAGCTAGGAACAGTCTGTTGGCTGGACGGGGTCATGTGCCCAGAACAGGTGGAGCCACGGATGAAGCTTTTTCAAAACGTTGAGTAGATGGAATACTTCCTCAGAACAAGCGTGAAGCGAGCAGAACATGCGAAACCATTGTCTGCTAGTCAGTCATTTGTGTTTTACTCCCAAACTCCATGTGCTTCACGGGTGGTATTATTGATGTATTTCGTTAGAAAATACATAATGGCATGCGCGTCCGAGTAGGTTGGATATCACAGTGCTCAGGTAAATGGTATGATTCAACTGCCAGGACCTGAGGATTTTCTCATACGAAATAGCCATAACATGCAGAAATCAGCGGCCATAACAACAGTCATTGGACCAATGTCTTATTGACAGAAACGTGCAGGCAAAACCAGAGGTTGATCGTGTAAATCCATACATCTCTAAACTAACACCCTCAAACACTGCGAACCCACTATGGTCCTATGCTGACATTGCGGTCGGCACTCAGCCCTCCCACCCTCTCCCTCCTCAGCCATGACGGTACCAGCAACTACAGCATCCTCTACCTGTGCAGCGAGCTGACGAGGACGAAGTGGTACAGCGTCGGTGACTGCAGGCTCAGGCACACCTTCAGGATGTCGTTATTGTGTGGGGAGATGCGAAAGAGGGCGACGAAGCCGTCAATGAGCAGCTCGACGTCGGCGATCTGGTGGGCCGGACCGCGGGAGAACGGCTTGGACGTGCTGAAGAGCAGACCCTGCGGGAGACGATGGTGGACGAGGTTGGTCAGGTGCGACTTCAACTTTCAAACTTAAAACGGGATTAAACATCGATTTATTTGTCAAGATAACTTCGTTTACTTGCAAAATCTTGAGCTTGATAAAATCAGAATCACGGCATAATAATTTAGTTATACACCACAAGCCATTCCTACAAGACTGTCTATCCAACACGATTCAACAAAGTATGTTGGCTATTGTTTTCAATCCCTGCCAAAGACAATGGAGCATTTCAGGCGCTGGCACCCGAGCTTGCCTGCCTGCAGTCTTTGGTAGTCGAATGCAGCGAGACGACGGCTAACTTTCAGATCAGGGATGATCTGGGTGACCCCTCAGGTCCTCAGTTCTCACCTCCAGATCATAAATAATGGTGTGATTCAGCACGGGCGACCCCTTACCTTCAGATCAGAGATGACAGTGTGGATCAGCACGAAGACGACGTTGTTGGAGTCGCTGGTGCTGATGTAGGTGGCGATCTTACAGAGCTTCACACAGGCGACCGCGGACGCCTCTGCCGGAACAGACACAGCACACGGTTAGTACATAGTGTTTCAAACTGGACGCTTAGAGTCCAAGGTGGCTTTGAGCAGAAACACCATCGTTCTCTCAAACAAAGCGTAACAAGGGCAGCCGTGTGACAACGAATAATGCCCTAAAAGTAAATCTATATGGATCGCCATCGTAGAAAGTACTAACTAAATTTTGGAAGTATAAACGCTTACTAAAAACCAACAGCCGAATGATGGCGTACCCTAAGAAGACCTGAAAGTGGCTAATAAACAAAAAACTCACATGGGCTCCGCACGCACCAAGGCTGTCTTCTGTCCTCCATTCAGTATACATACGACACACCATTTACAAACATCCGCACACGTCAAGGCGTTTCTCGATCTTCCATTCAGTACGTATCAATACGACAACCCATTCACAAACAATCGCTGATAGCCCCGAGGAACGAGACTCGCCACCATAAGCCACCGATCCCTGGGGTCGCCAGTAGGCGGTGAATACATTAAGGTGTCACCATGACACAACGCCAGCTCCCGCTGCTGTCACCTGTCAGATGTTTGATGGTGCTGTGCGAGCCCAGGTGCTTCTTCAGCGAGTCGATAAACTGCTTCTTCTTCGAGTGTCGCTGGGAGCAGGGCGCGCCGCTGTCCGCGTTCACAATCTCCTCCAGAATTTTCTGAGGGAAGTGTACAGCACAGTGATGTCAGCAATGAGACATATACACGAGTGCCATGAACATGGACATGCCGCCGGCTGACATATGTTTATTGTTCAAATAACCTTCGGCGATATATGTATATATCAGATGAGAAATGCACATTTCACGACGTTCATGTCAATAAGTAGTTTGTTTAGCTATGCATGAATTTTTCGCATTACAATGCCCGAGCGTGATTTTATTTTCCGTCGCTGCTCACTCATTCACTTTCGCCCGAGCTGACATCCAGAGAGGCGCGGCACTGACCACACAGACCCGAGGAATAGAAACCCGACACAGTCAGGGACTGGACCGCTACACAGAGCAGCTGCAGATGACATTCTCACCGGACAGAGGACGAGTAGCATGATCTGTAGCGGCCAGACGGCGGCTCGACGCTTGTTGTTGTCGGCGAACTGGTCCAGCTGCTCGAACAGCAGGTCACAGAACCGACACAGCTCCTCGTTCGGCGATTTCTGCCCGGTCAGGAAAGCGTTAGACGAGGGTGGCGTGGGCCAACAGCCAGCGAAGTCATGCACATGAGGTCATGGTAGCGCCATGTACATGAGGTGCTGGACCTGCCCTCGCTGTATTACAGAAGACGTCGCGGAGATATGATCAGAACATTCCAAATCATGCACTCTTGAGCTGGACCTGCAACCGGAGAACTTCTTCTCACCAGCACGGCATTCAAGGACAAGAGGACACCAGTGGAAATTGAACAAGGAACTGGCCAAATCGAGGGTTCGAAGACAGACTGCTTTGGTGTGAGAGTCGTGAACGACTGGAACGCTCTCCCCTCGGACGTCGTCCTAGCCTCATCCTTGAAGTAACNCTCTCCCCTCGGACGTCGTCCTAGCCTCATCCTTGAACCAGTTCAAGTCCCGTCTGGATGTCCACTGGACAGGCATCCGCTTCAATATTCCTGACTGAGTCAAACTGTACCCAAGCTCGATGAGAACGGGACCATCAGGCCAAGTGGCCTTCTTACTCCCGAATACGTTATGTTATGTTATGTTAGGTGAACCTGCGGTGCCAACTGTACGGCGTCACCAGCTGACCGCCTGTCTCGTCGGATGAGAGCGCCACCGCTCCCCCTCCCTGCCTGGCTGACCGTGTCGCGTGTCGCCGTCTGTGTCTCCAGGGCACCGTCCTGATTCGAACGCCGCTCTCTTCGTACGCCGAGCTGTCTCAGCTGGTCGGGTTACTGACGTTCTTCGCGGCCATCACCGTTGGAGAGCTGGCGGTCAGTGGGCTGGGGTTGGCTGGTGGGCTGGCTGGTGGGCTGGCTGGTCTGGCATGGGCTGGCTCGGCTGGCTTGGGCTGGTCTGGAGCTGCTGGCTGGCTGGCTTGGCTGGGCTGGCTGTGGGCTGGCTGTGGGCTGGCTGTGGGCTGGCTGTGGGCTGGCTGGGGCTGGCTGGTGGGCTGTGGGGCTGTGAGCAGTGGGAAGGTTATGAGTCGGCTGGGCTGTTCCTTGGCTACTGGGCACCTGGTGGAGTGTGGGCCGGTAGTGGGCAGTCATTGGGCTGTGGTTCGACTGGGTGGTAGCTGAGTTTTGGGTAGCGCGGCGACGGGGGGTGGGCTCTGGGTCGGCTATGTTATAGCAATACGTCGATGCGATGCTGTGCTGCCGTGCTGTGGTGTATGTGACAGGGCAGACTGGCTGGTATGTTCTGGCCAGTGGCGACCCCTGGCTACTATGCCTCTCACATGTCTTTCACCCTGACGATGGCTGACCGCCGACCTGACCTGACTGCCATCTATCGGCAGCTCTGACAGACTGCCGACTGCTCACCGCTCTGATACCGCTTCCTCCTGCCCCACTGATACCGCTGCCCCACTGATACCGCTGCCTTCTGCCCCACTTGGATTACCGCTGCCACCTGCCCCCCACTGATTCCGCTGCCCCCAATTGCCCCATTGATACCGTGCCTTCTGCCCCACTTGATACTGCTGCCCCCCTGCCCCACTATTACCGCTGCCTTCTGCCCATGGATACCGCTGCCCCTGCCCCACTGATACCCCTCGCTTCTGCCACTGATACGCTGCACCCTCCCACTGATACCGCTGGCCCTTGCCCCATTGATACCGCTGCCCCCTGCCCCACTGATACCCGCTGCCCCCTGCCCCACTGATACCGCGCCCCCTGCCCACTGATACCCTGCCCCTGTCCCACTGTGATTACTGCGCTGCCCACTGAGTACTGCTGCCTCCCTGCCCCACTGATACCGCTGCCCATATACCGCTGCCCCATGCCCATCTATACCGCTGCCCCCGTCCACTGATACCGCTGCCCACTGTACTGCTGGCTCCCTGCCCCACTATACGCTGCCCACTGATACCCTGCCCCCTGCCCCATGATACGGCTGCCCTCCGGGCATATGTCTCAAATCTCCGGCATCCTACCACTCCCCCCCCCCCTTCTGTCGACAGCTATGCCGGTCGCATAGGGCGCTGCGGCGTCCAGCGTGGCCAGTCTCTATCGGGTTTGGTGTCGTGCTTCACGCTGGCTCTGTGAGTTCCCCTTAGCTACCCCCCCCCCTAGCTGTGTCCCTTGTGGTACGTGAGTGCATATGCGTGCGTCACTGGTCGTCGGTGCGTGTGCGTGATTGCGTGTGTTTGTGTACGTCCGGCTATGTGTTAGTGGTCGACTTCCACGGTGATTAGAAGTTGGGCGTTTCAGTTCGGCGACGGTATGACCCCTTCAGCACACACCTCACTACATATAGGACCACACGTCGGGGTGATTTTGGCTTCAAGTGACTCTGTGTCAGCGACCGGTATCGGCGCGGCGGTGATGACCTCTGACCTCTGACCTGCTGTGTTCTGACCTGTCCCCTGCTGTGTCTGACCTGTCTCCTGCTGTGTTCTGACCTGTCTCCTGCTGTGTTCTGACCTGCCCCTGCTGTGTTCTGACCTGACCTGCTGTGTTCTGATCTGTCCCCTGCTGTGTTCTGACCTGTCCTGCTGTGTTCTGACCTGACCTGCTGTGTTCTGACCTGTCCCCTGCTGTGTTCTGACTTGTCCCCTGCTGTGTTCTGACCTGTCCCTGCTGTGTTCTGACCTGACCTGTGTTCTGACCTGTCCCCTGCTGTGTTCTGACCTGTCCCCTGCTGTGTTCTGGCCTGTCCCGTGCTGTGTTCTGACCTGTCCCCTGCTGTGTTCTGACCTGTCCCCTGCTGTGTTCTGACCTGACCTGCTGTTTTCTGACCTGACCTGCTGTGTTCTGACCTGTCCCCTGCTGTGTTCTGACCTGTCCTGCTGTGTTCTGACCTGTCCCCTGCTGTGTTCTGACCTGTCCCCTGCTGTGTTCTGACATGACCTGCTGTGTTCTGACATGACCTGCTGTGTTCTGACCTGACCCCTGCTGTGTTCTGACCTGTCCCCTGCTGTGTTCTCAGGGAGTCTCCCCCCGCCCTCTGCAACAGTAGGTCGGTGTTGCACCGCCAGCCACTGAGGGCGGCGCGCGTCTACGACAGTATCGGTATACTGTGTATGTGTAGTGTGTACACCCTGGTGCATCGGTCTCCACCACCCGGGGACTTTAGCTAGGTGAAGAAGAATACCTGTGTTTGCTCTGTAGTTCGATGGAGGCCATGTTTTACTTTTGTATTGTAGTGCTGCCGCTTTAAATCTCTTTTGTTTTAAAAACGATACTTGTAGGACGTCTATCTGGTCTTAACGGTTGAGTTGTAATCGTTGAAGGCTACAATACTTTGGACGTTGGACGTCGGACATACATTGGACGTTGAAGGCTTATAAGGTCCAGATATCACATTTTAACACCTTGTTGCACAGCTTCTCACACATACTGCTGCACGATATCGCATTGTATCAAATCGATGAAGACCGTTGCGAGTCTAGGCGTTTGGCTGCATAGTGTTGGCTTTCACTTCGGTGTCGGCATTTCTTGTTCGCTGCTTCCGCTGTAGCTCAGGCCGGCTGTCAGTACTTGACAGGCCGGCTAAGAAGTATTTTATTTACATGTTATCTAGTCAATTGTCGCGTGCTCCTGTATGAATCCGAGAGTTGCAGAGCTGATCACCGATGTGATCACTGTAACATATTGTGTAGAGATCGTTGCTGATTACCCGATCTCTTATGTTAATCGTCAGTTGTGCTGTGAAATTCATTAATTCGATGTTATAATAGCGGGCTGTGATTCTGCTGGGTCAGGTATAGGTACGGATAGCACGGTGGCCAGCTGACTCGACTCATCTCCGTCATGTGGTCAGCCCGTCGGCTCCCGATAGGGGGCGGGGTTCGCTGTTGTCCCGCACTTCAGCTGAGATGCAAGTTTGGTGCATAAACTACCTAATTACAGGCTGGTCATTGATTCGACGCTGATTGAATCGACTGAAATCGTTCAGTTAATGTTCATATATACGTATGTTTCTTTTGGTATTGAGTTGCCATAAATTCAACACATCTTTAAATATCGAATCAAACGTAAATCGATTACAATATTTGTTTTGATTCTTGAATCGGGAAGAATCAATTCTCACAATTTTATCCGGGAATCGAACGGTGATTGAATCATTCAGATTCCAAAATGAATCTGTATTGAATCGTTCCAAAAAAGTTGAATCAATAACCAGTCTGTAGATCGACCTACAGCTTGATGCCGAAGCTGTAGGTACGTTCTGGGCTTAGAGCATACGCATCGCACGTTTTAGTTCAAGATAATAACAACATACGTTCTGGACTCTTATAAACATCGTACGTGCTGGGCCCAGATCATAAACATGTGTTCAGGGCCCAGATCATAAACATGCGTTCTAAGCCCAGATCATTAACATCGTACGTACTGGGCCCAGATCATATACATCATACGGTCTAGGCCCAGACTAGGCAATTACTGATGTGTTGACTGCATGATTGAGATCAGTGGAGTCTGCTGGTTCAGCCTTTTACAGCTCGACTGAGAAGACCTGTGCTCGGTGGAATCAACGGCCTAACTTATTCCCGTCTTGGCCTCCACCCCTCAGATCCAGATAACTATCGGGACTCACTGCCGTCTCATATCTCGACTGAGAAACAGCATTTATGCAAAAACGAAACATTCTGAAGTCAATGACGTACCTAGCTTCTGAAATAGGGATATAGTTCATGTGTATAATATAAAGTGTCACGTCAAATATGCCTGGTTATATAAATTAGGCGTGTTCTGGAGTCCAAAACTATCGTAGGTTATCTACCAAGCTTCGATCTCAGCCGAAGCACGGGGCAGCAGCGAACCCGACCGTTAACGGGACGCGACGGGTTGAGGCCATGACGGGAGTAAGCCAAGGCCGTTGATCCCGCCGAGCACAAGCCTGCTGAGTGCTGATGAGGGGGTACGGGTGGGCTGTGAAGTTGGTCGCGTAGCGGCAGATGTGACCGGATGTGTGACGTATAACGTCCGCCATGAGATGGCACTCGAATGTTGTTTTATGTTCTCGTGGGCGGTGCAAACTGTAGGCTCATATTGTGTATTTATCGAGTAACACGTTTAGACTACAGGCCGCGTCCCTGTAAAGGATTCATGGCGAAGGAGCAACGCTGCGACAAGATATGACTAGATAACTGCGTTCGGCTATGCGCTTTTCTGTCGCGAGTTTTGTCCCACAATAAACGGCATGTTCCTAATGATTTGTATTCAAGGAAAGTGAAGGGTCTTAGACGGGAGGCATCTAACACGTGTGCAGTCGGTTGTCTCAGGAAGATTGACCCAGCCAGTTGACAGATGGGAACTGGCGGCTGGTTGGTGGCATATTGACTCCTGAAGACCGATTAATTCAAAGAAAAGCCGTCAAATATTTACAACATTGGTGCAAAGTGCTTCATTATCACTCTACTCGTTACCCAAACGACCGAATATGTAAAAGTACCGATAAAAGATACCTGTACCCATCCATTTGACCGGCCATAAACAATAAACATCGCACCCATTACCGCACCCCCTCCTAGGAAGAGTTATGGATACGTGCCGGGCACCGTTTTGGATTAAGGACCACGCTGGATCGTATGGTGAAGAAATTACGCTGATGAGTCACATATAGCCTCAAAGCATGGGCTTGTCTGCAAATCTGTTGTAACAGTTTTGGTCCAATGGTTGGTTGGTAACAATTTGCTAGGGCGGCGTCACCTTACGAAGGTAGCGGGGGGGGGGGGGCGGAGGCATTTTGAAGTCTATTATTTCCATGCAACGTCCATAGGCGTAATGTTAAAATCCGAAAGTATTGGGGGGACGCGTCCCCCCTTGGGCGCTGCCCATGTCAATATAGTACCCTTAGTCCTTAGAGTGGACCAAACTGTATAAAACTCAAAACCGCACCGGTTCAGACAATTTAGAATCAAATGGTCTAAACATAACCCAGATCAGGCCGCGGTAGTTACTGAGTATATGCTTGCCTGCTTTTGTAGACCCTCGGAGGGTGTGAGAGGGTCCAGGGTGATAGAGGACGGGTGGAACGGACTTTAGTAGCATTTTCTAGTATATCTACCAAATTTCATACCATATATAGTCCGGACCGGGGAAGAGTCCGGGGAAGAGGAGGAGGAAGTTGAATAGGTTGGACGTGTTTTTAGAGACTCTACCAATATGGCCAATTTGTGCGCTA